>QWTY01010584.1:9896-27357 GCA_008033365.1 Pseudorectes ferrugineus | reverse complement strand
CCACACAGCAGTGGTTCATCCTGTGTGCTCTGCCTGTATAAATCTTGGCATTATAAATTTTGGGATTATACGAGCAGCCAGATTTCCCAACAATAATATTGAAGCAAGGAGCTTAATACTATTAACATACTATCAGTCACACACAAACCCACAGAGTAACCCAGAGACAGCAATTTCCCCCATACTCCTCATGGATTTTACTACGAATAAACAAAAGTTTTCCCACCCTGCACTTTCCCTTTCCATGACTGCTGCCAGCTCTGACATTTTTTATACTCCTCTGAGTAACCAGTGCCAAAAGTTTCCCTATTTTTACCAGCAACCAAAGCAGCAGCTATGGAGGACTCCTGCAATCCTCAACCTTTCACCACAATGACTAAGCCAAACCCCAGGACTTTCAGACAATTCCTTTGGCTAAATCCCGGAGTTTCATCTCTTCTGGCTGTTCAAAGCTGCACTCTGCTTCTGGCAAAATGTGTTCCCGGCTGACAAGAGGGCAAGGACAAGGAGGGAGATGTTCCATATCTCAGGTGGTGTGAGCTCAGCAGCCCTGTGGATACTCCCTGGCTGACAGCATGGGAAGCTGAGCCGTGTGAGCACCATCAGAGGTGTTTCCCAGGTGGCATTTGAGGAGGAGAAAGATGGAAAGCTGGTCAGTTACCTCTCTAGTCTAACATAACCTGGAAGGTTTGGGTCTTTTTTTATGTTTGAACATCATGCTCTTTAAACATGTTTCGTTAATACTTTATGGCCCTTTTAGGGAATACTTGGAGGAGGAGCTACCTAAGGAACAGGACCTTCATCGCAGAGTCAGCCTTGAAACGTGCCTCCTCGCCATGTGACATTTCTAATTCCCAAAAGCTGCACTTGCTGCCAATTTTATGAGGCTTTTTGACGCCTGTTTGTAACTCTCTGCCTTTCCAGGTTCCCTCCCTATCCCTCATCCCCAATGAGCTGCTCGCCGAGTGGCACCGCCGTGGTTGGCGCGGCCGCGCTCACGCCCTGCCAGGCTCTGCTTTCCAGGGTTTGTTTTTTACACCAGCCGCTGGTAAATGAGGCTGGTGTGACAGACCACTGGCTGGATAATGAGTTCATTCTCCAGACCCACCGAGAGCAAGGTACTTCCCTGGCCCATCTGTTCCCCGCGCTCCTCACGGCGCGGCTCCGGGAACGCTGTTTGTAAAGAGAGCAGCAAACACCCAGCAGAGCTGCTGATGTGCAACAGACCCTGGGTTGATGGCCCCTGCAACACACACTGCAAAGCTTCCTCAGCCGAAAAACGGGAAGAGACAGAGCGCTGGGATTACTTCAGAGCCATTGCTGGAAATGCTTAAACTGGGGGGGGGGGGGAAAAAAAAATCAGGGAGGAAGAAAGCCTCCAGAAGGCTGAGGCAAATCTTGTAGCAAACGCATTGCACGGCCACAGTGCTCTCCCTCGGCCACCTCTATTTCCTCCGGGTTTTCTAAGAGAAATAAATTCACAGGTCTGTAAACAGAAGCGGTCAAAAGTCAAAGCAAAGATCTAGAGAGACTAGAACAAGAAATGACACTTTAAAAAACCAAGCCAGGAGTTTACCCAACCTTGACTGAAACTGGCACACCTGACCTCAAAAAGGAAAAAAGCAGTTAAAAAGCCTAGGTACCACCTGCAAATATTTTTAGGGGTGGGGAAAATTGGTACCATCTTCAGTTTGGAGAAGGGATGAATAAAAAGTGATGGGGGTTGGTCTACTTGAATAATGAGTAATTTAATGAAGATAACGTGGGCTCTGTAGTGTCCCACCTCCTCGGTACAAAAGCGTGGCAGCAGATGACTGACAACATCATGTTTCAAACTGCCTTTAAAAAAAAATTCCCTATGTTTTTAAACACCTTGTCCCACAGGACGTGCTGCTGGCTGACGTGAACAAGGGGCAGATGTGAGCGATTCATTAATGCCTCGAGGCTGATGAAGGTCAGGAGAACATCCTCCCTCACATCCAACAGGACACTGTAACAAGGAACTCTCATGGTTAGGTTGGGATATGAGCCAGCTATTAGCAGACAGAGCTTGCTCCAGGTAAATCCTTCCACAGCTGCCTATTATCCCCATCACATTATTCCTCCTGACAGGCAGCACTGTCCATATAGATCACAGGTGCAATCCAGTATGGAAATCCTATTTAGTTGTGCAATACATTACTGTCTTCTCCCTGGCTGTACTAATGTCTGAATTAAAGTGTAATATCTCGTGACTGGAACCTTTCTTTAATTCATACTGAAGACCCCTCACACAATCTATGTGCTGAACAAAGTAGTAAATTCACTTTAACATCTTTATGCTTTCTCATAGTCTTTAAATCATTCATATCCAGACTTTCTGTGTGTTCTGGATCAGATGGAAATGTTTCCAGTGCATAACTTTTCCATTAATGGTTTTGGGGAATGGACTCTTCAAAGAGAAAGCTCTGTCCTTTAATCATTGGGAGAAAGAGCAGTGCCCACATTTCACTGCTGCAGGATGAGCCTGCAGAAGCCCCTGGGCTCTGATCCATCCTGGAGTGAGGTCCCTCCAAGCACTGGCCGGAATCAGGTCCTGAATCCATCCCTAGGGAACAGCACACGCTGCAAATGGGTGGCTGGTGGGATGGCACCTCCCTCCCTCCACCAGTGTCCTTCCCCTGTACGGGCAAAGAAGTCTGGAGAACTCCCCTTTCTGTCACAAGATGTGCTTCTGTGAGTAAAACCCTCCAAATGGGTTTCCCTGTAACACCAAATGCAATTATTCGCCAAGACTTGATAAGTCTTGAAACTATGAAGGCAAGTTTGAGAACAGGCTCCACTGCATCATCTGCAGGAGTTTACGGCAGGTGAACAACAGAGCTGCAGGTAGGAAAGCAAAGACTCGCTGCACTGCACCTGATTTGTGAGACATCTCTCAAAATCAGCTTGGGACACAGCACTCCAAGGGCTCGCAGGCAAAAACCACCACTGAGTACAGCAAAACACATTAAAACCATGTTAGGGGGTTTGGCAGAAGTCTCTCAAATTCAGAGCAAGACTCTCCTTTGCAAGGACCCTGCACCCTTTAGGGTATTGATGACACTTACCGTCCCTTTTTCTGTCAACTGCCCTTTTCTCCATGAACTTTTTCCTCTGTGGGTCCAGCCTAGAGCTAGAAGGTCCCACAATCACTGCTACAGGTGCTGGAGGAGAGAGGGCATTGTTAAAAAACTGTGAAATCCCTCAAGCTGAACTTTATCGAATGAGTTTATCCAGGACACAAAGCCCCCCTGTGAGGAAAAGCCTCTCTGCTTTTAGGGGTCTGCATGGGCAGCTCTGGAGCCACCTGCCACCACTGACCAGGAACTGCCACACCAAGAGCTGACAGAGGCAGGGTCCACGAGGCAAAGTTCTCCTTTAGAAACTCCAGTTCCCTGCATGCCTGGGAGAAGGGACTGTACCAGCAGCTGACTGGAGACTTACCCAAAATTCTCTTGGTTTCTTTCAGCCAAATATGGTTTCCAGTCTTGTAGGGCCAAGGAACATTTTGTTGAGAGCACAGAAACTTGCTTTTGAAATAGGGGAATATTGCAAGCAAATGAGAGCATGGTACAACAGCACAGTGCCAGTCTGTGTGGCTTCCTTAACACTCCAAATTTCTGGCCTGAGTCCAGCCTCTCAAACACAATGGGTTCTCCCCAGTGCCATGTGTTACCATAGGTCTCTCCCTAATTCTGAAGCTGCTCTGAGAGGGTTTGTCCTCCTTCAGTGCTCTCCAGCTGCTCCCAGCTTCTGCCTGCAGCCTCTGACCTTTCGAAGGCTACCTGGGAAATCCCACATTTGGTAAGAGACTTTTTAAAGCAAACAGTTTACATATGATTAATTCTTCCTGTAGACCTCAAAAAAAACCTCCTTCCTGATTAACAAAGGTCACTGAATCTCAAAAGTTTATGGCAGACACTTCAAATATATTACAGCCCTCCTCTAAAAAAATGAAGTAAAACAAAACTGGGTTTGTCTGGGGAAAACAGATGTGGCAGAAGAAACAGGAAGCAGCTGGGTGGGTACAAACTGGAAAACTGACAGAGGAGCAGCTATGGGTTAACCTAAAGAACTGGAGAGGAATAAGGCAGGACATCATGCCACAGCAACACCCAGACACAGAGAAATAAATCTATATCCTAACAGCGAGCACTGCTGGAGCTCCTGTTGGAGCCACTGTGCAGTGGGATATTCTCTGAATGCTTTCAGGTTGCACTTTCCCTTCGTGGATGTCCAAACACGTTGCAGAGGTATGACATAACTTTACCTTGATTTACAGTGAGGGGACTGAGAGGTGGTGATGGGAAGTCCTTTTCTGAAAACAAGTGGGTCATTAGCGAATTTAGACCCCTGGTCCTTCACCCCCCAGCATTGCTGCCACCCTCCACAGCCCCCACAGGGAAGACAAGGTTTCCAGGTGCCAGTGACTCCCACTGCAGGTGCTGTGCCCCGGAGCACGCCAGGACTTCCCAGTGGTGACAGTCGGTGACAGTGTCAAACAAAGCTCAGCACCGAGGGCCTCCCAGCTGGGCTGGACACCAAAAAGCCACGCTGGCACAGAGACTGTCCTGTTGCAGAGCAGGTGCTGCTCAGGCAGGGATGCTCCAGCCCTTGGGGGACTTTCACAGATCTCTGGGACCAATAGGGGAGCAGGAGCTCCCTTTGCTGAGGAGACCCTATGAAAACATGAAGAGGGAATCCTCAATCACCTTCCTGCACGTTCCCATCAAACCATTCTATATTAGGCAGCCGTGACTTTGCTAACCTGACTGATCCATAATTTATAACTATTATCCATGCTCAATAATTACAGTGTTAATATTTTGGTAATTTAGAAGTACCTTTCTCCAGCAGAGTTCAGCCTGTGCCACTGAATAATGCACAATTTAAGTGTTTATGAACAAAACCTTTCTCTCTCCTCTTTCTTTTCCTTCCCCATTCATACCCCCAAAACGTTTTCAAAATGTTAGGGAAAAGAGGAATTTGAAGAGGGAATCTCATTACTTCAAGGCAGAATTAAAAAATGATGAAATGCATAATGCCCAATTTATCACTCAAAGCCAACTCTGCGGTACAGACACACTGAAAGCCCTTCACTCTCTAATCACTAATAGGTAACACTATCAAATTCAGCCCTACACTCCATTAGAATTGCAGTAGAAAAGCACTTAGTGTAATGCCCAAAGACAGCTCACCAAATACTGCTCACTTGGCTCAAAGACAAGGCTGAAGATGTTCATAATTTGAAAGCTTCCTGAACCAGCGTGCTTTATCAATATGCCCAGAAAATGAAATAAAATACCTACACAGAATTTCTGTAGATGTAAACAAAAAATCTAACTTGTATTCAGCCCAAGAACTGTGACTTTTCCCCAGATTTGTGAATTACCCATGGATGTCTTGCTGTCCCAGCTGCAGAGCCCATCATCTCCCAGTTGCAAACTGCAGGAATCATTTCCATTTCTTCCTTCCGACCACATTAATTTCAGGCTTGCTTGTAGCAGGATTTTTTTTATGTCCTCATTTCCTAATTCCTCATTTTCCCATCAGTCTCCCAAGCACCACAAATGTACAGTGTTGGCAGGGCAGTGATGAGCTTCATCCAATCTTCTCTCTCAGTTGTGCCTCCTTTCCTTGACCTCCTCCAAGGGAAGGACAGGCAGAGACACCAAGCCTCTGTCACCAGGTCCAGTGCTCATGCCCTCTCTTTTCATGTTATTTTCAGCCTCAAACTTCAGATTTTCTGGTGTTTTCTTAGTCTCCAGAGTAAATATCACTGACAGAGCACCGCAGTAAAGCACCCAGAGCCGGAGCAGAACCACCCAGCTGCAGGCAGCAGCACAGTTGTGATGGGGGGATGTAGCAAACACCGAGTTTACACACAGACAGAGACACTGTGAGCTGGTGACAAGTAGTACAAAGACTTATTTGATGCAAAGACAGAATGACTGCATTGCTTATGTCAAAAAAAGATCAGTGGAAGCATAACAACAGAGCATTCTGCATGCTACACACACCGCATAAAGCACAAAAAATACTCTTTATGTTTCCTGCGCTTTTCTAGCCTGCTTTCCCAGGAAAAAAACAAGAGCTGTGCAATTGTTCTGTCACTCATTGCTTCCCCAAATAACTTTTGAACCTGTTGGCTGATCTCAGGTTTGACAGATAGGCTGAGGTCTCAAAGGGATCACATCCCTATCAGATGCGTGAAAATAATAGAGACTCAAACCGGTGTCTTTGCCGAGCTGCCCCCCGCGCCGTGCCTGCCTCTGCTCTGAACCTCAGGGGTACCAATTAGCCCACGAGCCGGAGCAGCTCTGCGGAGCAGGGAACAGCTGGGGGAACGCTCGCTTACATCTTCAGACAACGCTCCCAGCAAAAACAACGGTGTGAGCGCGCTCCGGCCGCAGGACCCGCTGGGAGGAGGGCTCAGTGCTCCAACCACAGGGCACAGCGAGGTGCGAGCTCAGATCCATCCTCCTCCAAGCACAGAAATGCAGAGCAGAATCCCAAAATGCCCGTGGCTGGCAGCCTGAGCTGGCCCTGGTGTGTTTGGTGCTTACTTCATCCTCAAACCCCAAGTCACTGGTGGTGTCTGTGAGCTCCCGTGTGCTGTTGGTGTCCTGTCCTCCCAACGCTCAGCAATAAATGGCATTTCCTTCCTCGCCCTCCCCTGCCTGCCCCTCAGACCTGCAAACAGCAATTCAACCTCTGAGCTCCTAAAGCACACGTGCGTTTTCTTGCTGGCATCACCAAAAAAATAGAGAAGTGCTGCCTGGCAAAGAGTAGGATTTGTGTTCAGTTTTAAGGGGATGTGTATGACAGGGAGGCTACAGGACTCTCATTCTAATAGCCAATGCTGCTAATTAAAACTGTTTTGGAAGATCTGCAGCCAGCATATAAATCACCCCTCTATATGCTATAAATAAGAGGCAGATACGGAATTGAATAGCTCCCATTTGTCAACGGAATGAAGAGATTTGATTGTGTCTTTTTGAATAATAAATCCAGACATACCTAGCAGGGCACGGAGAGTTGCTCCAAGTGTCTCTTTTATCAAACAACAATGATTATATTATAGGGTTTGCATTATGGGCCATCATCCATTTCTCTTGTTTTCTCATTTATCGCTGACATCCTCCCTCCCAGATGAAACATTTTGCTCTGTACAGAATGTGTTCATGCAAAGATCTCAGGAGCCAGGCAGGAGCAAACACTACTGAGTCTCCTGATGCAGTGTGCACCAACCAGGCTGTATCACAGAGCAGAAGGGAGTTTTGCAGGGAAACTGAGCTGTGCAAGCGTAAATACACAGCTTTTTCACCCTAAATACACAGCTTTTTCACCCTAAATACACAGCTTTTTCACCCTAAATACATGGGTTTTTCACCCTAACCTTTTTTCCACAGCACTTCTAAAGGACACTCAAAATGCACTGGGTACCAGACAGAGAAGAGTCACATCATTCTTACTGGCAATGGATGTCCATTTATGCAAAACAACACAGAGAACCAAAGATAAAGTCCTGAAGATCATCTTATAACATCACTGAACAATGGAAACTCCAAAGGCATCCACACACAAGAAGAAGATTCTTAATAATAATAATAACAATACCTTGTTCCTGTGTGGAAATCTCTTTTCAACCATGAACACTACATTCCACTCACAGCCACCATGTCTTTCTCACTGCAAAAGAAACAAACAAATGGGCACCAATTAGAAAAGGGCATTTATTAATGCTATGTTCAGAGTAGCTTCAAATCTTGCACATGCACTCATAAAATAGAAGATTTAGGATTCCCTGTCACACGGAAGGCTGCAGAAGGTTAATTGAGTTCACTGTAGAAGTATCATTACCTCTATAACATACCTAAGGAAAAAAGCACAGCAGTCAGGTTATGAAGATAGATTTATTTTAAGCCTTTAAAACTATTTGTCAAATTTTTGCCCTCTAACAGGGTGAGGATTCCTCTCGCTTTGTCCTTAAATTCCAGTGCAGCTGAACAGCAACTTCCACAGCAATTCCCTCGACGGTGGGTTTCACACCTTCCCACAAAGAGATGCCCTTGTCCCACCCACTGATAGATTGAGACACAGAGAAGTCGTGACCTCTGGCATCTATTCCCGTTTTCCCAAAGGAAAAGCATTCCCTGGGATTGACCACGGGATTTCCTCTCCCATGCTGAAAGAGCAGCTGCTGGTTGGAAGACAGTGAAAGCAGCTCAAGGGGCTGCAGAGAATTCCTATGGGCTGTGCCTTTATCTTTGCTTCTGCTGGGGCTTAAAGTGAGGAGAAACAAGGGGGAAATCTTCCCATCTGGGATCCCTCATCCCCCCTTCCAAAACAGCAGCAACTGCCTACGGTCCCCTCGATACCACCTGGATAAACAGCATCCTTGTAGCCTGCTCCTCATCTGCTCAGGCTGGTAAAGCTCTGACCTATCTGTGCTTATTTTACCAACAATAACTGTAAATCGGGATGATTTTATTATTTTGGGGTTATGTTTGCCAATAAAAAGGAAAAGACAGCACGGGGCTGAAAGAATTTGATGGCTGCGCATTGATTTTGAAATCCCAGCCCACCTCCCGAGGTGCTCACCTGGCTGCCTGCCCTCCCCTTGCTCCCTGGAGTTTCTGAGTCTCAATAATGTTCTAGGCACCACAAGCCAGGCCATGGCTCCCATGCCACCAGCTCTGCAAAGACTTTGCAGTCACTGTTTAGTGCCTGATGATGACACAAAAGCTACTGCAGAGCAATTCACAACGCAGGCACACACACACACAGCACAGCACAAAGCAGGCAGATGGGACTCTGAGCACAAAGAGGATAAACCATCATTTTAACAAAATCCATTTGTTCAGATGACCCGAACTCGAAATTAAGGTGTTAAAATCCAAGACAAAGAGGATTTCTGATTGGCAGCCAGTGATGTCAGCCCTGTGCCAATTATGGAGGGAATTCATGTGGCTGCCTTAAAAAAGAAATAATTCCCTCTGTGATACAGCAATAAGACATTGTAGACAGCCCATTTGCAGGGGATTACACGGCACTTCTCAGGTAGTTAAAGTCACTGAGCCTTTTGACCTTGTGCCTCCTAACACTACTGGAGGCACAATCACCCAGGGACGCGCTGCTTATCGTGTGTGTCTTATCGCTTAAACAAAACCCAGCCACCCAGCAACCCGAGCCCGCCACCTCGGGCTCTTGGGCTGTGAATTATTATGCTGAAACAACGCGAACATAATAAACAGCGCTATTTATTAGCTTATTCTATGATTTCAGAGATGACTACACAGACTGAGAAACTGGAGGAAGCCTGTGCCAGGCCAGAGTGAAAGCATTTCTCAGGTCACTGCCTTAAACACAGACATTTCGTGCTACCACGATGCTTGAGCAAGGCGAGTAAATCTTTGCACGTTGCAATCTTGAAGTGGCTGGAATTAATCGTCCCTCCAGATGGGATCCGAGCTCACTCACTGCCATAACGTTCAGCATGTAATGAACACCAGGCAAGGTGAAAATTGATATCAAGAGCACTTCTAAGAGCTAAAAAGTTAACACCTAAATTGGAAATCAATATATGCTGTAAGTATTGATCAGCAGAACAGAAATCCTCAGGTTTTTGCCTCTGCTGAGCGGATGCTGTTAGAGGCTGAGCTGAAGCTCCACTGAAACACCCTACTTTAACAGTTATTTTTAAAAAAAGCACAAAGCAACCCAACCTCATGCTTTATGCAGTGATCATCTAACCCTTCCACAAGTGCATCTGTCTAAAACAACCAGGAACGCGCCAAGCCAGATGTCAGCGGTGACTTTTTTACTGTCCCTTGGTTTTTGAAGTCATGCTGTTGTCCTCAAGACAAACAGAAGAAACCAGAGCTGAGCAGCACCACCTTTGAGGAGCACGGATGTCCTTTGGTGCAGGCACGGGAAGGGCAGGTCTGTGCCTGGTGATGGAGCACAGGGCAAAGATTTTGAGCTTCCCGAGCACATGGAAGCCCAGGTCTCACCTCTGCAATGCAGTTCACAGCTCTTCTCCTTACTGTGCTTGCACAAAGGCAACTCTACTGCTTTGGGAAGGAGGATCTCTGCACAGCGCCCTGCCCTGGTGGGTCACAGCTCCTTGGGTCAGCAGTAGGTGAAGAGCAGCTGCAGAATGTGTCATCGCATGCTGTGTATCTGCTCAAAGAAAGCTTTTCAGACACACTGATGAATGAAAGAGCTGTGAAAAACAAATGTCTCATTGTTTGAGTCCTCCAGCCCTGCAAGGAAGCAGGAATTTCTGCGCACTACATCAAAGAAACACTTGACCCTATGTGATCAATTCCTCCTCCTAATTATTACACACTGAAAGACCTGAACTTCTGCGAAGTCTCCCAGGTGAAAAGGGGCAAGAATATCTGAGGAAAGGTTAGAAAATCCGTACATTTCTATAAATATTTGTTGGTCTGCATTCCCTTAACTTTGCATGATTAAATACAGCCTGCTTCTGTTCTTCCACTTTATCCTCCGGGGAAATTTATCATCAAAATTATTGTACAGCATTCATTACTCTAGCCTCATTTAAAACCTTGCCCTACTTATTATTTAGGCTGCAAAAAAAATGTTGCTTTGTATAGTATTTCCTATAATAGTCTCAATCATTACATTTAAAAGATTGCTGTAAGGCAGCTTAGCCTGCATTAGAGGAAAATAAAGTGGGATGCCATAGTTAAGTGTTACAGTTCTAATTCAGCTTTTGTTTCCCAAATCACAACAATGCAATGTTTCAGTTCCTTAAAAGGCTCTCGCTGCTCATTAGCAGCACCCAGGACTTCAGTCCCTGGATTTCAAAGGGACATCCAGTGGTTCTTCTCCAGCTTAAAAAGTGGCGGGGAAAGGCAGAAGGATGGGAAGGAATGGAAGGGAGGCAGGAGGCTCCATCAATTCAGAGGTGGGGCGGTCTTTTAAATCAGTGGTGCAGGGAACACACTCAGCTGTGACAGTCAGAGCAGCAGGGAATGCAAACAAATTATGTTTGTTTAACCCTTAATCAAAATTTCTGTTTAGGACAGAGAGACAGACATGGCTCTGGAAAAGAAACAAATGTAGTGTTTAAATGGAAGGAAAAAAATTGAACTTAAATCCCAGTAGTGCTACACGAAGCCTCTTAATTTGGGCTCCTTCACCAGTGAGACTGCTCTGATGCTGAGTACCACTGCTGGCCTTTTGGATAACACTACAGATGTGTTTGTCTAACCCTTCTCTGCTTCTGAAAGAGCACATCTGGTCCTGAACTGCAGACCCTGCTGGGGAGGTGATGAGGGAGAAGGCATCTCCTCCCCATTAGCAGCTGCACCAAGATCTCCTCCTCCACAGCTGCAGAACCAAAGACTTTTGTTACTGGTTTGACCACGTCAAACTCAAACTGAAACCTCAGGGTGGGAAAAGCCACTCTTTAACACTGAACATTTTTTGGAGGTTGTGTCACGCATTTACTGTTTAGGTTGTTCTGTCCTCCCTCACTGCCCTCCCTGGACCTGACCGACCTCAGTGGCTTTTTGCTACCCCAAACCTGGCTGCCCTTCCACCTCTTCTCCATCCCAAATCAAATATCTGATACAGGACTTAGGAACACACAAGGAACCCCTGGTTTAACCCTCTGCGACGGTGAAAATTCCCCAGTTATTCCTAATCTTCGCTTCAGGTTTTGATTCCTGACTCTACTTTTCCCTTTCACCCACCTACCTTGTCTTTCTGACTGTTTTCTACAAGGGGTCTTGCAAAGACCTTTCAGAATCGGAAATAAATGAGATAAGCCAGCTCCTCTCTCTTCCTTTCGTATTGACAAGTTCAAAGACTTCTAAGAGATTAAGAGAGAAAGACTGTAAGTGACCTGCTGGGTCATCAAGCCTGGGCTTTCCCTATCACTTCCAGCCATATCCTAACACTACCTTTCTACTGGATAAGCCTGATCTTATCAGCATCTCCCAAATGTTTTCTTTTTTTTTCCCCTTATCATTTGAACCAGTTTACGAGGTACAAATGAAAGGCTTAGTGGTCTGTAACTCCCTGGATCATTTTCTTCCTGGTGTCACCAGAAGGCATCTTGTCCTTTCCATCCATGGAGCACACACATTCCTCATCAGCTACGGGAAGGGAAAAAGAGGTGAGTTTTGGGGGAACAAAGGGAACAGGATGGTGGAGTTAATGTTCATACAAGACGTTCTGCAAACTCTGGTGCATGCAAACTGGTGGAAAAATGAAAATTCCTATTTTATCGTAGAATCACAGAATCCCAGAATGGCTCGGGTTGGAAGGGGCCTCAAAAAACATTCAGATCCAACCCCCCCTGCATGGGCAGGGACACCTTCCACTGGAGAGAGTGGTCAAGGGAGGGATCAATACTTTCCTTGGCTATTATTTTATCATTAGACTTCACAGATAAATAAACATTATTTTCTTTTTTACCACTAATTGTATGGATTCGGAACTAATAATGAAAAATAAGCAACATCCTGCTATTTGTCATGCACCAAACACAGCTTTCCCATAATTCTGGTCAGCAGAGGCTGTTCCTGATCGGTTCCGATGAGCGTCCGTGCGCTGCCAATGCTGGAGGAACTGTGCTCATTAGCTGTGCTGTGCTAATGGGGCAAATCACCCTCCACCAACCCCACAGCCACCCCAATATCCAGCTCTGGGTGCCAGCAGCTGCTCAGCACACCCAGATGCACGTTGGCAATCCCGCTGCCTTTCAACAAAATCCGTTTGGAAAACCCATAATGCTGAAACGCCCCTATCGCATAAAAGGGGCTGTCCCAGGAGGGAAGTATTTCGTGCAGCCTCTCCCCAGCAGTCATGTAAATGCATGAAAAGCTTTAGGCTTGTAGCTGGCTGCAAGGAGCTGCAGGGACCTTGCCCAGAGGGGACACCCTTTGGTTCAGAGCCAGGAGAGGTCAAACGTCACCGCAGTTCTCAGGTCAGGGGCGATTTCCAGGAAACAGAGCCACAGCCCATTGACCCACGTGCTACACAAACACTCCAGGTTACAGCACTCAGACACGAGGGAGCAGCTTGTCACCCTCTCTGGGTCCCTAACAGCCCCAAACCTCTTCTTACATGCAGCAAACATTTCAATAGGACATGATTTCACCTCCTGAAGCTGATGTGTGAAACACTTTGGTGCAACCAAAACGTCTCCCCAAACCAGGCTCCTGGAGCAACCTCGAGAGCACACAGGGGTGTGCAGGGCTTGAAATGGGGAGCACCCACTAATGCAGCAAAAATGAGGATTGGGGTGAAGCTGAACAGATCCTCAACACTTGGAGAGGATGAGGAGGAAGAAATTTGGATTATTTTTTTTTGATGCATTAATGATGCATTAATTCTATAACTTGCCATACAACCTTCTTTTCTTCAGAAAAAAATAAGCATACTGTTTGTTTTCTGCAATAAATTGGCACTTCCCTCTCTTTTATCAACCAAATCAATCTTTACTTGGATATTCTGAAATACAGCAAAACCCTTACAGAAGGATTTAGACAAAAAGAGATTAACCAAAACACTTGAAACTTAACATGACTCCCATGGAGAGCCCGTCTGTTATGGCCTGACCACAATCCGCCATTCCCAACCACCCTGCATTGCTGGGCAGGGAGGAGGTAGAGGAATTGGGCATGAAGGAGTGGACTGGGAAGAAGTGGAAGGAGGTGTATTAGTTTTTGTCTTTGTTTCTCACCATCCTACTCTGTTTTTAAGTGCCAATAAATGAAAATAGTTTTCCCCAAGTCCATTCTGTTTCTATCCCACCATTACCATGTGAGAGCCTTAACAACACCTTCCACTTCCTGACCCCAAGATGACTTTCCATCAGCAGAAAGGGAAACTACCAGCACCCAGGGGATGGTTGGGGGATTGTCAGCTGGTTGTCAGAAGATCACTCACAGAAATCACACACCTCCTCCTCCATCTCAAACCAGAAGTAATGAGCTGTCAGGTTGGCAAGAGTCTTTTCTGTCCCAGACCACCTTCCAAAAGAAATGATTTTACACATTTTTAAGCAGAAAGGTGCAGGTCTCTAAGTTGAAGGTATATGTCTTTTTCTGTGGTCCTTTTTGCAGATTTTACAAGAGGTCAACCAGTAAAACAAGGTGGTCAGACCATCAAATGCTCGCTGTGCTTGAGGTGGCTGATTTTGACTTCTGAGTCGCTGAATCTAATTCTCTGTCAGTTCACTGCCACTTTCCCCTCCCCAGCCCCCGAGTCTCTTATCTGTTAAAAATGAAAGGTTTTGAACAGGAGCGAAGGTCATCCCTGCCTGTGCTTCTGTTCCACAGCCAGTGTTGTAGAACAAATACTGATGAGGATCATGATGATAATGAGGAAAATAATAATGAGCATTGATCTCGATGGAGATGCTCCTCCGTTTCTACCCAGGCCACTGAGATGAGACTCAGGAATCCCCAGACATAAAGGATGTGTCACACTAAACTTTAATTAACAGCAAATCACAACCCAAATGACACATCCCCCCCCTTCACACTCTCAATTTTCATAACTGACTTTTCACAACGAAACTCCAGGGGACATTTGAAACTAGAGAAGAAAGCAAAAACTTGTGCCTCCACGTACAGCTGGTTACGCCGAGGGAGCCAGTCAGCCATGATTCCTCTCTGATTTTCTACAGCAGCTTCAGCCTAGTCCACGGAGAGACATCAGCAGAGATGAGAGCAGAATTAGCTGTGCTATTTCACAGCTCCCCCTGCAAACGGTGCCCTCGGTGTCACCGAACACACCCTGTGCTCCCACAGCTCCATCAGGTGACACTTTGCACTTCTCCAGCACCGTCCTGCAGCACTTTCCCAACACAAACGAATTAACTTGGGTCACTCAGGAGAGCACTGTGAGGGACAGCACCAAGCCTTGCTGGCCAGGTCCCCTTGTTCTCAGCAAGGAGCACTGGGGTCAGTCGTGGCACCACGGCACAAGCAGCTCTACAGATTCCCAAGGTTGCTCCTAACTCCTGACAGGATCAGAAGGAATCAATGCTCCAGGGAAAGTCATGTAGCTGTAAATAATCAAAAAGTAGTGCTCAGGATGGAAATATTTACTTTTCAGATATGATTTTTGCTGGTGGTGTTTCTGTAATATAAATATTTTAATCTTGCTTTCAAGTGCCAGACTTTTCAGTTTTTTTCCAATAAATTTGAAGTATTTTTTGATTGACACATTCCTCTATAACTGCTCGTACAAGGCACCAGGCAGACAAACATGGGTTCCCTTTCTATCAAAGCCTAAGGGAGATCCTGTTTATGAAAAAGTGCAACATGTAGAATCCTTTAAAAGACTTTTTTTTTAATAACTACCATGAAGTCGTTGACTCATTCTATGGACTAAATAGGAGGAAGTAAGGAATATCTCAGGCAATTCCATGCATTTATATCCATTACATATTAACTCATTTCATATTGATCACAGAAAGAATAAATTGTTCAGATTAAATCAATCTCCAGAGGGATAAGGTCACAGGCTTGTGCTATTAACTGCAATTGGCCACTTAAGAAGGAGATTCCAGCAGAATAGTTAAAAAACCCAGGTACATCTTCCAGTGATAACATATCCCATAAATATTCCCCATGGAAAAGCTCACGTAAAGCCACAGCTAAATTCAGAGTACAACAGGAAATAGATAACAGGAGTTCCAGAGTTCCATGCTATTATCCAGCCATCTCTCCTCCCTGCAAGCAGCTTGTACCCAATAAAGAACAGCCCTTCCTGACGTGAGGAGATTCAGCTGATGAAGCAAAGACTCAAAAGAGAAGGACATGAAGCTGCACAGCCCCATCCCTCCTGCGTGGCTCTGCATGGGCAGAACCAACATTTGCAGCACTGGGCAGACCAGCAGCAAGGGATTCCTGATCCTACCTTTGGGAGAAATAAACAATCACGCTTTAAAAAAAAAAAGAAGTGAGAAATAAAAGGCCAAGTTTGGATAAAATTCAAGCAAAGCCAGTCTTGCAAATCGTAACTTAGGCAGCTCAGAGTGCTGTAAGACAGGAGTCTGTAACCTAATTGAAGTGAATAGCTTGAAGTGCTCTGCTATTAGGGAATCAAAGCTCTGGCATCTCTGCTGCAGTGTCTGTGAAACAGCAATAACAGTGTTTGCCCACCTTACAG
This sequence comes from Pseudorectes ferrugineus, assembly GCA_008033365.1. NCBI lineage: Eukaryota > Metazoa > Chordata > Aves > Passeriformes > Pseudorectes > Pseudorectes ferrugineus. Next base: position 11,172 of record QWTY01010584.1, on the reverse strand, counting down.
AGATAATAGAAGTGGTTACGTTTGTGCAGAAATGTGATCATGCAAAAAGCACTGTGGTATAAAAGTGCTAAATATTATTATTAGGTGTATGTTTTGGTACTCCAAAAAATACAATTCATTCAAGCTCTTCTATTTCTTTGACACTTGTAACAGGCTTCCAATGGGGCTTAAAACCCCTGCTCAAAAATAAACATCAGAATAATGAGCTTTCCTTATTTAATTCACCAAATAGGCACAATAAGCTCATGTTTAAACAAAAAATGAAAAGGAAACTTGCTGCTGTGCCAGAACAGCAGCACAATCAATTTTAATTAGCATTGCTCATTGTGGGAAATGATAAGGTATCAGTCATAGTAATTGGTGGTGTTGACAATTAGTCAAAGTTATTAACATCTCAAGACCCAGGACAAAAAAAGCTTGCTGAATTTTAAATATCTGGAGAAGGCTTGCCTCGAAATCCTTAATTTTCACACAGTCTGAAAACATTGCTCAGATTTATTATTTGTTAGCTTTCCATCAGAGCACAAGCACTGGGATAACACCACCAGATTGATCGCTGGTGCTTGATCAATCCAAGTTTTCCACTGCTGGGAGTGGGGCTCCCTCCTCTCCCCCCACAGCCCTGCTGCCTCCCTGCTTCCCATCTCTCTCCCTTTGTCTCCCTTTGCTCCCAATGCTCATCCCAGATCCTCTCCCAGACTGAATGGACCAGGAAATGCTCCCAGCCAAGGGAAACGCCTTGGAGCTGGAGCATCTCCAACAAGGTCCCATCCAGGAACAGAAGCCTTTGGGTGCCCAGAGCTAAGGTGGATGCTGCCACACAAGCACCAACAACTGCTGCTTGCAGGCATTGCCTGGAGCACCTCATTTAGTGGCCAATATGAGCAAAGCCTCAGGCTTCTGAGAAGCTCAGGTGTAAGGTGAAGCTCGGGTGTAAGGCAAAGTCTTCCACAAGACACAATACAGGGCACTCCAGGGTTTTGCCCTGGTCTCTCTTACCCCTGGGCAGCCCCACAAACGTCCTGCCTGTGTTTGCTCTCTGACTTCTGCTGACAGGGAACCTGGCAAAGGAGGTCAGTGATTTCATGAACCAGGTGAGTAAACCAGACAGCCCACTTGTGTGGTTCACATGAGAACTGACACAAAGATTCCTGACCTTTCAGTAAAGTTTATGGGTTAATATCAGGTTATTCTTCTGGCCACCAAGACCATAAATTCTCCAAGGTCTAGCACTTGGCTACTTGTACCTTCATGTTTTAGTTGGGAATTCCTTGGC
>QWTY01010582.1:0-11874 GCA_008033365.1 Pseudorectes ferrugineus | reverse complement strand
ATCTGTGGTTGTTTCAGTGGAGTTCCTTAGGGTGTGGGATGCAGCATCCTCAGCCACAATACACCTGGTGCTGTCAGGACACTCAAAAGTGGGCGAGTTTGGTCAGAACAGCTGGTGCACAGTGAGAACAGAGGAAGGGAATTTTAGTAGAGTGGTAAGGACATCTGCCAAGTAGCCTCCTTCAGAGGTTTCATCTGCTTTATGATATTGGTAGTGGTCCAAGAAATTAGAGATGTAGTGACAGAGCAAACACTGCAATTTCTCTGTTTTATGAGAAGAGTCACAAACCCCAAGGAGGTTATCACATTCTACTCTTTCTTCCCAATGTCTTGTACTGGCAGAATCCCAGAGGGCATAAAATATCTTCCTGAAAGACTAGTTTGGTCCCATCGCTTTCCTGCAACACTGATACAAGTATGTAAGTAGTGGTTAAGCTGTAAAGGTTCTTGGGGATTTAAATTGTAATCTGGGAATATGGAAAAAAAATCAAAAACATGTGATATGTTCCATTACAAGCTAATGAGAAATAGTACTCATGGGAAAGGAAAAAGTTTTATTTAACTAGATAATGAGAAGCATGACCCAAAACAAACCAGAACTGGTTTAAGATAGCCCAGCCATTGATGATAATGTGTATTTTCTACCATTCTCTAACCTGGAGCACCTACCAGGTGGCCTCTGGAAAAGAGGCTAGTGGGAGTGGACCACCAGTCAGATTAAATGTCCTTGTAGGCCATAGGTTGAGGATGACTCGTGTAGGGAAATGATTGCTTATCCTCAGAGAATTCTTCCACTTGATGGATGCCCATGTGTGAGACATTTTTCTTAACTGCTCTTTCACTGCTCCACCTGCCAAGGCTGTGCAGATTTGAAGTTCCCAGGTGGAGGAGGTGTGTTTGTTCCATCAGTGAGCACCCAGAGATCATCCTCCTCCGGCCCCTCAGGGCTCAGCCTTCAGTACAGTTTTGATAAGCTGTAGTATTCATTCTGCCTGCTAAAGGGAAAATTGTTAGGCCATACAGTTTTCAAAACCAGGGACTTGGTGTTCCTGGAGGAAAGTGGAGGCTGAGGAAAGCAGTTTCATGGAGATATGAAATGGCTGTGTGTTTTTTACAGTTGCATATTGTTTTAATGGACAAATAAAGTGAAGACTTCTGTGTTATGGAGCTTCTCACTCAGGAATAATGTATCTATCACCTGTTTATTCTGGGAATGATGCTGCAAAACCTTTTCTTCCTCTGCCTGAGGGAAATGCAGTTTCTTATGATTCAAAGTTTACTTTAAAAATAATGGTACTTTCCCCAGCATTTTTGATTAAGTTCAGAGGAAGTTTGTGATCCATGAGAACTGAAATTCAAATATCCAGTGGACTGTTCAGTAGTTGGAAATGAGCAGGACCTATGTTAAAACAGGGAAACAAAGCTGTGGCAGTGGATATATTGCAGTGTTGAGGAAAAAGGAGTTAGAAATTGATCTGAGGGGAATTAAGCATGCTGCTACTTAATGTTCCAGCCTTTACAAGCAAAATCTGGTGGTGTAGGAACTGCCAAGGAAGGTCAGACCAGTCTGGTGTAGATAATCCATGAGCTGGTCTCCTTTGAGGCTAATGCTTTATGCTTCAGAAGAGGGTACAGAAGAACCCCACAGCTGTAGTGAAAGGTTTTGATGAGGGGCTGTGTCTTTGTGGACAAGGAATGGAATAGGGAACCAACCATTGCAGGAAGGTTTGAATTTTCAATTTGAGTATGCAAACTCCTGGAAGAGCGTTTAAACCCATTTAAATAAAATTAGAAAAGAGAAAGTAAAAAACCCAAACCGAACAAAAACCCCCTTAATATAATCTTATTATCTCAAGCTTTTGAGAGCAATTAGGATAAAACAGATGTCTTAACTACTAATAATGTTTTAATACTGCTTTGCAGCTATTCCCTGTGTTGTGGGGGAGTGGAGTCATTGGAGTGGCTGTGCAGAACAATGTCATCCTGGGCTGCGGATACGTAGGCGCTATGTACAACAGGAACCTAAGAATGGTGGGGAACCGTGTCCAGCTCTGGAGGAGAAGGCTGGCTGCCTGGAATACCTGACTTACCAGGGGCAGGGCTGCGGCCATGAACATGGTATTCTCTCTTTGATCTCTCTCCCCATTGTGTCCATCACAGCCATCATAAATTTTACTGATGTCAATGAACTGCAAAAAAAAAAAAAGCATCTATCTGCAGTTAGCTGGTTAAAAATAATTTAAAACTTTACTTTCTACTGTGATATTGCTTTTTATTCAATAATTTGTTTTCCTACTCTGGCTTTTCATAATTTCTATTAAGCAAACAGCTAAGCTGCATGCATTCCTTCAGTTGGATGTAAGTATCAAATTATCTCTGTGCAGTTAGAACACAAATTCAGTATGAAACAGGAAACAGTACTCCTTGTGGGATTCCAGCACATCCTATTTCCTCACAGACTAGATTGCATGTATTTTTGATATTTTTCTTCTCAATAGAGAGCTTAGCTGTAGGGAATGGGGCTGAAGTCTAATGTTGCCAACATTTTATCACTTTTTCAATAAAGTGAGCCAGCATCACCATCCACAAGCTCCTGATTCATTCACCCACTGTTACAGTAACTGAAATATGACTCAGCTGTGCCTTGCTGTTTTACCGTAACTGTTTTCTTCCTCAGTTCCTGCTTTCATAACTACCTCTGAATACGGTAAAGAAAGAAAAAGACGAGCAGCATCTTCTCTCTGGCCTTCAGACAAAGAAGCAGCAGGGTAATCTATTTATCATATGTATGTGGGTCATCTTCTTCAATAGAAAAGAGCTGGCTACAGAGAAAAATGTAATTAAATTTGCAATAATTAAACAATAAGCTATGGCTTGTACTGGTTTTCTCTCCTGCAGTTTATTTGCATGTTCTAGATGTTGCTTTTTATTACTTGCTAATTGTCCTGAATTAGACATTGGGATCACGGTAAATCTGGTGATAGCTGCTTTTGAAAACCAACAGTAAAGAATGCTAAAACAAAGCTGAATGTATCCTAAGTGTAAGTCTGAGAAATTAGGTGTAGGTCTCTGAACAAAGTGGGCTGAATGTGACTGGTCTCAAGAGACCTTTTTTTAAAACTATTTGACACAAACAGTAAAAAATTTTGTTTAGTTACCAGTAGAGATGGTTATGAAGTTTAAATTAGGCTATTACTGGGTCTGTAATGGTGATAATGCTTTGTCCTATGCTATTTTCCCTAGAACAATAAAACTCCGCGATATTCTTAAAGTCTCTTTTCCATTTTCTTTCAGCAGCATAGAAGAAAAAATATGGGTTACTGAGATATTTTTCAAAATAATTGAAGAATACAGAACACTACCAGAATGTGAGATTATACATAAAGCACTGGACTGGGGCATAGAATGAAAAATAGTTTACATAATGTTTTTAAGAATCCACTGATTAGGTTAGGGTCAGAAAGAGATTTGTTAGCAATGATGATGTCTAACCTGCACTTCAGAAACACCACCCTTATGATGTGTAAGTCCGTTCAAAGCGTCTACTTAGCTCATGCTTTATCTATGATAACTGATACTTTTCCTTCTGAGCAGATACTGCGTGGAGTTCAGGACAGAGTCTCTCTCGCCCCACTGTGCCTTGGAGACGCGTCCGTACGCGCGCTGGATGCAGTACCTGCGCGAGGGCCACACCGTGTGCGTCGCCTGCCAGCCGCCGGCCATGAGCGCGGACACGCGGCGCTGCTCCGGGGATGGCCACAATGCACACGGGTAAACAGAGCTGTTGGCAGCTGCCTCTTCTGTAGCAAAACCCCATACAGGAGTTTAAACTGCTCAAGGGCTCATTAAAAGCTGCATTTTATTATACCTAAAACAAGGAACAGCTCATATAGTTTGTAGAGCTCAGAAGGTTTTACCCTTTCAGTTCTCACAGAAATTGCTTTTAAAACCTAGATAAAATTGGGAAGTAATTTCAATATAAGAGTTCAGTGCTTTGGTTTATTCACTATTGTGAAGAGATGATTGAACTTCTGTAGTAGAAGAGGACTTTTTACAGCTATGGGCACTTTTACTTAAAAAGGGTATTTCCTGCCATAGTCCAAATCTGATTGCAGGTTTAACAGTGGTGGATTGGTACTCCCCTCAAACCTATATACCTGGTTTTTAGAAAAGTAATTGTGAAAGTAGACATTTATTATTCAGAACTGATTTTTATTTGATCCATACATTTATTAATATGCATACTACTTAATACCTGTACAACCAGCTACTCAAGCCACCATCCTGGATACTATACTGAGAAATATAATGTCTGCTCCAGACAGAATTTTAAGAGCTAGATGAGTTAATTAAAGTCTTACATGATTAAACAAATCCAATCTTCTGACATTTTATACAACACAATCCAGTAACACGAAATACACAGGTTTTAATCTTCTAATTTTTCATTTATTGTTACATTTCAGAGACAAAATCTTACACTGGGAAGCAATTGGCAACTCTCAATGCCAAGGAACCTGGAAGAAGATCCGACAGCTGGAACACTGTTCCTGTCCCCTGGTGCATAGTTTTATTTTTACATAAAAGTGTAAAAGACCTTTAAAATGGCAACAAGAAGAATAAGAAAATTAACACCAATGCCAAGAAACCTACATCTTTCTGCTGCATTTTCTGGAGCCTTAACAAATTTTAAACAAGTTGGAACTTTGGCAGAAGCATTTCAGGAAACTCTCTCTGCCTTAATACAAAATGCTAAGACTGATCTCTGTATTAGAACACTAGAAGCATGTTTCCATGTTTCTCTTTTGTAATTAAAGAGCTAGTATTTCTAACCATAGTAGTTGCTTTTCCTGAAGTTCTCCATCTTTACTGGCCACAGCCCTGTCTACAGGCACTGCTCCTACTCAGTAGTGAGCCAACCAAACATTCTCAAGTCTCAGAATAATTACGGTCAACATTTAATAGCAAGGGTGAATAAAAATGAAATTTTTGAGAGCTAAAACTGATTTCAGTTTAGGTCCTTTGTTCCTCTCTGGTGTCATCTAGGCAATTTTTTACACTGTAACTGTGGAAGTATTCTTCCTCTACACTGCAGTTTTCACGTTCAGCCACCTTCATGAAGACATATACCTAGTCAGCATTGTTAAGGAATTGGTCTCCTCAGAACTTCATGTCACTAATACACAGTGGGACTTTCCTGGCAGATGAACTTAAACAAGACTTTGTGACTAAGGCCTTGGCTAAGAGTTAAAAAAATTACTAGTTAAAAATGCTCATCTACAATGATTAACATAGAAACTGCAACATCTGAGCACTGGCAAGGCTGCTATGCAGGTTGAGAAAATTTCCTGTTAAGACATGCAGTATCTCCATGCAACATAAAGTCTCCTGCTTGCCATTGTTTCTAGCAGCTGCTGAAGAAACCATAGCATCTCTTGGCAAGAGTGAGGAAGGTGATCTGGTTGAGGTCCTGTCCACAATAAGAGTATGTTGTGAAACAAACCTTTGAACTGCATTTTACCATTTTATCTTAATGAAAGCAGGCCTCCAAAACAGAAAGCAGTGAAATTATCTTAATACTTCCTAAACATTTCGGCCTTCCAGAATACGTTTTCCTTTGTAATGGGGAAAATTAACTCGGAGAGCTTTGTTTTATTGTGACAATTCAGACAGGTACTTTTTCTTGTAAGGTTCTTGGAAAATAAAAACCTTAGCCAAGAAAAAAGAAAACATCTGAATTCAAGGGATTTAATTAAAAGAATGCTGTAGTATGTTAGTTCAAGTCACTAGATTCATACCACTATGACAGTGGAATGCATGAGTTTTCTGAGATTGTGGAAATATCTTCCAAATTATCTGAATCCAGAGAGGACAGTGCCATCATCCATCTGTTCCAGTCTCCCATGAGCAGGACAGTTGCAGTGGCTGGCAGATACCTTGATAGTGACCCCAATCAAAGCATATCTTTGCTTGCTGTCACTGCAGACAGGGACAGTGGAGAGCACAGATGAGATGTGTCCCATGAGCTGTGCTATCAGTGACAGTGTAGGCTCATTATTGAGCCCCACTTTGGCCATTTGTTTTTGAGCTTTCCCTTTCCTGCTGGTCTGGAAGAAGTCACTTGTCATGACAAGGTAGGTGGCACAAGATGACCAAGAAATGCTAAGTGCTAGTATAATCCTGTTCCTTTCCATGTGAAAAAAAAACCCAAACAAACAAACCAGTAACTTTGTTGCTTGCAAATGCAACGTTATATGAATTTACACATTTTTAACAGCAGAAGAAAACCCCAACAAACTATCAGCTCATAAAATTAGCAATACTAATATTTACATACTTTTTGGTACAACAGAGATGTACAAGTCTGACCAAAATTTCAAAGTGAAGCAAAACAAATTAGAATGGGTTATATGGCAGGAAGTAAAATTATGAAAAGGTCAATCTAAAAAGAGATACAGCCCTTTAAAAATACAAAACACTTGACTTTGTATTAGCCTCTATCAAGCTAAAGATGTTGCCAGTCAGATCTAATATTTACATAACAGACCTTTCTTAAATCACTGCAAACATGGTCCCATTTCAGAATCTAGGTCATCTATTATTGCATGTATCTAAAAGGCCAGACTTTACATTTAAGTCATCATTACCAGAGCAAGTGAGCTTACATGAATGTTTTATACCTATTACTATTCTGTTTCATGTTTTAGGACCGCAACACTGCTGTCCACGTTGAGACTAAAATAAGGTGTTATTCTGAAAAGCTAGAGTAGGTCCTTATGTAGGAAAAGGTCAAGAAGTCCAAATCAGCCTTGTTCAATCCTGCTCAATGTTCTCCACCGGTCTTTCAACATGACACTTGTTCGGTTGTTGAAGTTACCATGGACCAAAATTTTAGCCCAGTTACCCACTCCAAACTTCCTCACTCCTGATTTCAGCTCCAAGTCTTCTTGTTCAGTCCATCGCTAGGGCAAAAACAGAGAAAAATACCAGATATAAGAACAGAGAAAGGTATTAATGTAAGAGCTAACTTCATAGCAAATATAAAAATAAGTTTTCAAACAGCTCTCTAGTTATTACAGAGTACAGATGTCAGAGGGGTTTTTTTTTGAGCACCATATCTTGAAATGAGAGATAAATGATAAATTTGTAACTGAACTTGTAGAGCTTTATGGGGGCTCCCAAAGGGGACCTGTGTTAATAAAGCCTTGGGTTAATTGGAATAACTGGATCAGAAGTAAAAGATGTTTATAGAACATTACAAGAGCCATAAGAACTGTAAATGGCTGAATCTGAAAGCCTAAAATTTATAGCTTTGTGGAATAAAAGAAAGGTTGGTTTCCGAGAGTATGTATAAAACCTCCTCCTAATAAGTAACAGATCACTTCCAACCACCAAATGGATAAATAGTGTTGGCTATAAAGCAGAAGGGAACATTAGAAAATCATGTTATGGCTCACCTTTACAACTGAAAGGTTCAAAATTGTGAAGAACTGGGCAGAAAGGGAAATGCAGGTGCAAAGGAATAGCCTCAAAGCCAACTAGTAGATCTGATAAGTGCAAGGAAACGTGAATTACAGGGGAACAAACATCACTTAACTCTGAAAACAACATACCCAGTGGAAATGTAAATCTTATGGCTGCTGCCATTACACAAATGCATATCCTCCTGCTTGTGCACAAGGGAGGATGAGCAGGTACACCCAGCCAAGTATGACTGTCAGTGGCACAAGAAGTCCATGTGTTAAATGCCACATCCATGGAAATAGGAAGAAAAAATAAATTTATTTCTTAATGACATGGAATCCTTCTGGGATCTTTAGAAGATTCTGCTCTTGTAAGCAACATCAATTCAGTCTCTGGGAATGGGCCAGGTGACAATTTTGAGAGCTATTCTGCATGGTTCCACCCTTCTGTTGAATTTAAACTTCTAAAAGTTGCAGCAGCACTCAGACGTGAAAGGGGGTGTCTCTGAGGGGGAAGGAACTTAGATAACATTCAGCCTCAAAACCGTATCAGATCACAACTGTATCCTGGTTATTCTCCAGAAAGTGAAAATGTGGCATCGACACAAAGTGCAAGCTGAGGTATGTAAAGACCAAACTTCACAACTCAAAGTTGGATTTATTCCAGCTTAATGCAACTATCAGGGCCTCTTCAGTAAACTCCAATCACTGACAAAGCTCACTAAGTAGTGAAAGAATTACAAGTAATAGTAGTTAACTGTATTTCTAAACAGTTAGGAACCTAAAACTTCTTTAAAGTAGTCTACCCTTTATCAAAAATACTTCCTTTTTCCAATTCTTCCTGTTCCACAGATCTTCTGCAACATTAGCAGTGAATAGCTTTTTTTTACTATTATTAAAAGGCCAGAGATTCCATTAGAATCATGTAGTTCATCTCATTTCAGAGCATGCCAGAAAACTTTCCTAAATAAAATCTTTATTCAAGTAACACAGTTATGCTTGACCTACAGCACTAGATAATTGAAATACTTCCATCAACAGAGACAATCACAACCCTTGTTACTTGCAATGACTAATTATATTTGCTGTTAAAAGGGTTGTTTTTAGCTTGTTTTGATTTTGAATTGCTTATGTTGAGCTTTTTTAAAAAATAAATTTCTTCCATTTACCATATAAATGAAGGGCCTGCTTTACAGGTAAATTGGGGACTGACTCATTTTCTTTTCACTGAGGAACTGCACAGAGCAGTAACTTGCCCCCTGCCCCACTCGCTGACAAGCTGTCTGTCCCCTCTGGGACAGGATTTACGTAGACTCAGCTTTGCACTGTTAGAAGACTGGTTGAAAGCCTGGCCATAATGCAGCACTACGCTTGAGCTCACATCAGCACAGTGCCTGGTCCACAGCAACGTGGCATCTGGCCAGCTCAGAACACCAGCAGAGCAAGCCTGAGTTTGCCAGGCAGAATGTGGAGACATTTCCTCACATATCTAAAGATCTTGTTATTCCTTAGAGTCAGTTCTGCTCTAGTAATCTGTCTTCCTTTATGCATTACGGGACTCTGCTCTAGAGTTTTCTCCTTCAACTTTAAATATATGGGGTTTTTTCCATATAAGTCTGACAAAATTCTTAACACCCAGAGATTTTCAGGCACATTGTTTAATTTAAATAAATTGTCATCCAGATTTTAGACAACTCAAAGGACTTGCCATATACTTACTGGATATAAAATTGAGTACAAACAGTTCCCTAAATTCTGTGACACTTGCATCCCCTAATTTAGGAAAGGGAAAATAAAGTACGTGTCCTTTCAATAGCACTGCAGATTGTTCTATGCAGCTAACTGAAAACACTGCAGTGAAAGGCTGAAAATGGGCATTGAACCATTGCAATGAAATGCCATGTACAAAACAAGAGCAAACAATGCCAACATTGAATGAGGGACTACATGCAAAAGGAAGTTCTAGAAGTCAACAGCTCTGACATTCATGGCATTCTTTCATGCATGTGGACAATTTTATAACCCAGATGATTAAGCAGAGGAGCAGATTTATTGTTTAAAAGGCCAATTATCACTACTTTCTATAAAACATTTATGAGGTTTCAGTGGCAGGGAGTAAGGCATAAATATTACAGATGGAGCAAATGCCTACAACTTTTCTAAGTGTTGAAAGAAACACAGTTCTGAATCTTAAGTTTCATTTAAGTTCTTTTAAAAATTTCAATGCCACTGTCAGATGCAGTTCTCTACAAATTTAGTCTTTATATTTCAATTAAGGTTGAACTATAACAACGTAATTAAGCAAACAACTTCTATTTTTTTCTAACAAGATGTGTGTGTAAGGCCTAGACCTAGACACAGTGCTTGTAGGTGACCCCATAACAGACTAGCTCAGCATAAAAATATGTGAATACAAAGCTTTCATTAGCTCTGTGTCATTGTGGTCCAAATAGTTTAATTCTTGATGTTGAAAACAAGCTTGATGGAAGTGTTCATGCTTACGAGCAACTGGCTAACAAGGTACCTATCCAAGTATATGCTGGAATAAAATAATTATGCCTTTAAAGGCAAAAAGCAAATCCAGTAGGTGCTGCTGGTTTTTTTTTTAGGGCACTGGTTGTATCTGCAGGTTTAAAGAGGTTGTCAGTGATTTAACTATTCCTGAGATTTGTGAGAAAGTGAAAACTGTTAATAGGGACTTGAACTTCAAGGATAAATGAGGTCTCATTAGGACCTCAACCAGTTTGAGGACAGCATGTAACTGAAGATTTAACCAGTACTTCAACTACAGTAAAAATGCTTAAAGAAATAGGAGTACAATTCTCCTCTAGAAAAAAAAACAACAAAAAAACAGAAGCAGATTTGGTCTTCCCTGTTATATGGGAAATGAAATATCAAAATGAACACCAGAAAAATGAAACAGCTCACATTAAAATGGATGTATGATGATAACTTGCACTAAACAGAAAGATTCCACATTGCTTCCTAAGAAATATTATGAAGAGGAATCCAACAATGGCAATACATTTATTTAATGTTAATTTCTTCAGTTATCATGATAAAATGCTGAACACACTTATGAAGGAAAATTGGCTATAAACAAAAATTAGCTTGAAAGACCCCAACATCAAATCAACTTCGAATTGCATTCTATTAAGGCATACACTTCTGTACTTCCTACCAATAGGGAATTCTAGCATTAGAGAATACAGTAGGGTTATTTTAAAGTAATTCAGTGAAGTACGCTTAACCATGAAGAGAACACAAAGGACCATTTGAAATATAGCATTATAAGAAGACCCTACAATTTGGTTTATAAAAACTAGAGTAGCTTCTCAAGTAAGTATGTTTTTACAGCACATAAACAAAGTATTGAATTATAAAATTTCTAAATCTTTAACCTTCTAAGCTGGAAAACAAGTTGCCTCTGATATTTGGCCAAAATTCTCACAGGCAAATGACATCCTGAATTCTTTAATCCAAACCGTGGAAAGAATTTTTTATTTCAAACTAAGCTTTGGTAACAGTGTATTTCAACAAATAAAAGGCTTGGAAGCATTAGCAACAATATTTGAGACAGCAAAAATATGTTTTATTTCCTGTCTTTAAAAAGAAAAGGACTGTAACAATTTCAGGAACTGTAGCACTTGACTTATCTACAGAACCTTAAATCTAAGCACTAGATTTAAAAGTTAGATTAAATAAAGCTGAGAAAAAAATTCTGTGCAGTGCAGATTCATTTTACCTACATTTAGAAGAGAGAATAGGTACAAACCTGTCTTTTTCGGCTACAAGCCAAAGAAACTCCATTTGTTTCCACATTTTGCAGGTTGTTAAGACCTAGAAGACAGTTAATATACATCCAGAACAATGAGGAGTCAACATCAAGGCAGCAGTTTTATGTTCTACCATTTACACATGACAAGAATGTACACTATTTTGGTACTCTTTGAAAGACTGGGAAAATTTCAGTGTCTGTTTACATATAAATATACTTTTATGTATGAATACACATGAATCTTGCCACAGTCCAAGGGCTTCAAAAAATAGGCTATTCAAAAAACACACTGTATTTTCTATACAACAGAGCTCACAGAAGAATTATATTTTAAACACTTAGGTAAAAATTGGTACATAAAAATAAAACATTTCATTTTGGTAAAAACATTTTTACTATACGCACTACTCTCATTTTACATAGAGAGAATGGGAAGTAACAACCAGAGCTATGATTCTTTGTACACAAATTCCTTCCTTTCCAAGTACATGTATCAGGTTTTAACTGTGGCAAGCATTCAAGGCATCTGAAGGATTTGTCCTTCCATGTACAACATGGCCACATGCAGGAACTATTTCATCTCTCTGTGGTAAGAGGGTGCTAATCATCTTAAGAACCTACTTATAAGTATTAT
>QWTY01010581.1:0-18551 GCA_008033365.1 Pseudorectes ferrugineus | reverse complement strand
TGTTTGGTTTTTTTTTTGTTTCCTATAAACTTGGTATTTGTTGACAGCAAATTTTTGCCTGAAGCGATTTAGCATTAGACAAATGGACAATCACTGTGCCTGTCCCTTGAACAGTCTTCCCACTGCTATGATTTATGTGCCAAAGAGCTGAACACAAGAGACACTTGTGTTCTTTACATAGCGCTACGTCGAAGGGAAGTACGATCTATATACCAATGTCTTCAGAGAGTTTTATGATAAAGTCACAAACAGAGAAGTAGTGTAGTGGCTGTTGCTCTGTGCCTTTTTTTACCCTAGTCACCCTACCTAAAGATCATAGTGGCCTGAGATTTTTGGATGCTACTTCTGTTTCAACACTGGTTAGGTCTTTTTATTCTGCATGTACTTGGATTTGTGTAGTCAGTGGATATTCAGGTGTGTAACAGTTTTATTATTTCTTATGCTTATATATAACACATATCTCGTTCTGCTTTCAGCCAGATTACGATAGCTCTCTTCTAGCTAAAAATCTGAGAGGGCAAAGCTCTAGGAAAGGAGAGAGAAATGAGTGGTAAAAAAGTTACAGTACCATTTTTACCTTTTGTTAATGATGATACCTTATGTATAAGCGATCTTATGCTCCCTGTTAACTTATAGTTTGATTTTAACATTGCACAGACTCCTCTTTTCCATCTCCCTCAGGAATTTTTGAAGTGTGATGAACTAAAATGCTACTTTATTTCATTTGCATCAATAGTCGGAAGGAATTATAAATTATAAAAATGTGTTTAAGAAGAAGCATGAAACATGGTCTTCAAGCTTAGCAAGGTCATTTGCTTTATTCCATGTTTTCACAGGAAACTTGCAAAGTATAGAAATGCTGTTATTTTAGCAGTCATGTTGAATTTAAACACACAAAAACACATTTGAAGCAGCAAGCCAACAGTATTCCCTTTCTACTCTCACCACTTTTTCTTTGTGTTGCTCTTTGTCATTCTAAGCAGTCTCTGGCAACTGTAGAAGGGAAGGAGGAGTGGAAGAACTAGAAAGACAGAGAAGTGAAATAGCCGTATATATGGTGGTGGTTGCATGTATGGGAGGGAGGTTGCCAAGAATGGCAACTTGCAGATGATACATGATAAGGAGTAAACCAGGTGGTTGTGTACCCAGCATATCTGTTACAAGACCCACTTATGAAGAAAGGAGATAGTGGCTCCAGCAGAGCAGTAAAATGAAATTTCACCCCTGAGCTTTCTTTCCCAGAAGCGAGGTTGCCTGAGATAAGGGAAAGAATGTGGTGCAAAAGACTTCTCATTGTATAATGTTCACTGCTATGTGTGCAAAATTTGTTTTGTTTTTAAACAGAGAGTCAACATAAAACACAGTAATGTGAGAGGGATGCTATTGCGAAAGTCCCTTCAGTTGCTGATGTCCAAATTGATGACCTTGGAATCCCTGGTGTAATTACACTTGAGTCCTATATTTTGCCATTAACAGCACTTGATGCACAAGAGACTGATCTTGATTGCAGTCAAGATACATGTTTTGCTTGGCCAAAGGCAGTGTAAGTCTGTGCTGCTGTCAGAAATTGAAATCTTGCCTTCTCCTCAGCCAAGTATTTTGCTCCCAAGCACAGTGATAGCATAAGGAAGGGAAAGAGTGCCAACAAGAGGAGAAAAAGAAACGTCTTACTGCAGAGACTTGAAATCAGCTTTTGGCATTTGGAAAACTGCATCCTTAGTAAAAGTGAACAAAATAATGACATTAAAATTAGCTGAGTAGTAAAGTAGCTCTCTCAACCGTGAGAATGATCTCTCTTGAAAAGAACTCGTCTGTGGAATTGTATCTGTCCATAGAGTATTAGATGATAGAATCAGCATATCCTAGCAGTGAATAAGAGCAAGGACACTTATTATAACCTTTTTAAAAAGTTATTTAAACTTCTAACTTGTTAACTATGGACAGAGCTTTAAGCTTTTGAAAATCGTTAATAAGTTTATTTTTCAGGAAGACTGACTTTGATTTTAAATTTCCTAAAGAATCTTTTGTTTTCAGGTTTATCTTAAATTATAAATTACTTAACAAGTTTATTTGTGAACTCTCTGAAAACAGTTTCTTCAGCCAACACTGAAAGTAATTGCAAAGAGTTTGGGAATGATAGGCTCGTTTTGGTTTTGTGGTTTTTTATTATTATTTTTAATTTAACAAGAAAGAGAGACTAAGTACCTTCTTGAAGTATGAAATACATTTGCATCTTGGCAATGCAGCTGTAACCAACACCTATAAATAATAATATAATATAAATATTGATTTATCACAATTCAATCTAATGCAAGAGCAGACATGCTACAGAGAGTTATTGTAGTTGTTTTCAGGCTTGAAAAGTGTTTTTAAAGTCCTAGAAAACATTCAGGTTGTGGTTACAGACACTTTAATAATCCTTAAGACATCATTAGTTGTTGCCTCAGTCTGGTGCTAAGAATATTTAAAAGAGGTTAATATGATGATATAAAAAAATTTCTGGGAAAAATATATATAGAATTAATTGGGGAAGTAGTCAATACCAGATATTTTGCTGAAGTGAAATCTAGAAGACAGTAATGCTGAATAGGGTTAAAAGGCACAATATTTCATGATGTCTTGTTTACAACATGAGTTTCTGTAGAGTGGAAGGACCATTGAACTGAGACAAGAAAAACCTGATTTCTGTGATTCTGATCTCTGCTGCTGTGACCTGTTTGAGGATGTTGAGCTATTACTGTGCCTTGGACTTATCCAGTCAATAATGGTATAATGCACAGATGAGGTTTCAGAAGACCCCCAGCAATGTATGTTATCTTAAGATATTTTGCATCTCTCAAAATTGGGCAAATGGTGTTGATATCAATTTCAGTGTGAAGTCTGTGTGTGAAGGTTCTGCCTTAAACTCCTTTTAATCCTCAGTGTGGATGTCTGCAAAAAGACACAACACTGTTCTGTAGAACTGTATATAACATGTCCATGGTTTCAAATTAAGAACTTCCATTCAAGTGGTTTAGTATCACTATTATTCTTCCATGTGTCTATTAAACCAGTAACAGAAAAAAAGATGGTGTTCATATGGCTACTGGATGTACCTGTGTGATGTTTGTTGGCTTTGTAACAAGCCATCATTTTGAAGTTCATAGACTCAGAGTAACTACAATGTGTTGCCAGAGCTTCCTGACCAGAGAGCTTCTCTGCAGATGTCTTATGTTTAGCCTCTTTGTGTTGGAGTGTTATCCGAGTCTGTCATATGCAGTGACCAGAAGAGTATAAGCTTAAAGGGAGAGTATAAGCTTAAAGAGTATAAGCTTAAAGGGAGTTCTTCTCTTCCAGGCTTCTCCCTTGGAGACGCAGAGATCAGCTGTAGGTAGTTCTTCTCTCTATAGTTAGTTCATTAAAATAAACTCAAGCCAGTAGGAAGTGCCATGTTTGACAGCTTTAAAACTAGCACAGCAATACCTACCCCTGTAGAATGATCAACATTTTATTCATTGCATTACTGTGAGAAGTATTCTGCATAGGCATGCATCACACATGCCGTGAAGGTGAATTTTCAGAATTCCTGAATTCCATCTCACCCAGTTCTCTTTGACAATATTATTTTTGCAGTGAAAATAAAAGATGTGTTAATTTTGTAAAAAGAATATCTGTTAAAAGTGAAAACCGGGGAGATATAATTTCTTGCCTTTTATGAAGCTTTGATAATCAGTATTTTCTTCTACCCACACGGCTATATTTTTTCCTGTTTTTCCTGAAATTTTGGGGGCTTTTTAATAGTGTATTCGAAAGTCTTTGTTTTTACAATATGAAGAAGAAATTAACCATGAACATAATTAAAAGGATATCAAGCAGTGTATATGTAACATCAGTAAGGAAGAGGTGAGATTATAATTAAAATTGTTTCCTAAAGATAAGGAGCTAATTTGGTTGATATACATCATGGTTGCTCCTATGTGAGATGATAGAACTTCTTCAACTAAAACCACTTCTGTTCATTCTGGTTGAGAAGTGTACTGTTTCTTGAGCTGAATCATTTGTCGCTTCAGTCTCCATTCCTCAGCAGATGAGTTTTCTTTCATGTTTTCTTGTGATTTCTAATCAATGCCTCAGATGTTTTTGCTAAGGTGCTAGTTCAGTCATTTCTGGAATGTCTCTTATGCCCATTATTAAAATGTTTATTTTACTATTTTTCACTCACTCATCACTGAAATTATTCTTACCTTGATCTTTCTGCTAGCATTTTGCTTAGTATCGAGTTCACTTCTAAGTTCTTCCATCCCGACAGGCCTTGTGTTTTAAAGATACTGCAAGAAATTATTTCCATAATAATTTTATTTGATATCTGCAAGCAGTAAGAGACTGTTTAGAATATATTGAGAAGAGCTGGATAGAAAAAGAGTATGTGAGAATAGGCAACAGTTCAATGATTCATGTAACTTTACATTCATGAGCAAAAGTCCATCCATACCCATTTCTTTTGTTTCATCTGCTGTGCTCTTTCAAGGTTGATAAGGACCTTTGGATCTTTATCTTGCTGTTAAAGTCTACCATCAATAAAACCTTGATCTACACATATTTTCTACTGTAGTAGAAACAACTAATGCTAACTAAATTTGCTAAAATGTAAAGCAGGATAACTGCACACAAAGTTAATCCCTTGATAATATTACAAGTCCAGAGCATTTTCTGCATCTGTTTTCACAATTAATATATGGATGGTTCATTTGTAATGCTTTTTTTCTCTCATTTTATATCAATACATTTTTAAACAGGATTGGAGTTAAAACAAGGAAAAATTTTGTGAAGCATTTCTATTTCAGTGATCAACAGGCACTTGGACTAGGGTTTATAATTTACGAATAACAAATAATATATGAAAATAGAGGACGCTTTATGAGAGAATATACTAAGAAATAGGATTTTCCCACATTTTCTCAGACTCATTTCTTACGCAAAAGTTGCAAAATCCTGAAAAAGAATAAAAAGTGTTTTAATGCCTCCTGAAATAAAAGTGTTATAATTACCTGTGGACTGAATGCAGTAGATACAGTAAGTTTAAAACAAGGTATTAGTTGTCTTCCTTAGTGATCTTGGATCACTGTGAAAATCTCTGAGACCACTGGAAGAAGGAAGAAATAGGAAGTGTTATGAAATATAGGTTGAAAGTCACATTTCATTGCCTATTTCAGACCAAGGAATAGCATGATCCAAAAACAGTGGCAGTTATTGCTGAGAAATTTCCTCTTTACTGGTGTCTTTGCTAACATAGTGTCAAAGGGTAATCACAGATGAACTTTAAACCTTTTTAAAATCTTCAGCAATAGAAGTCTGAATCTCTTTGTAACAATAGATGTGAAAAACAAGAGAGGTTAAAGGTGATACATTTATTTTTTAGGTTTTTTTCTCCTTTTGGCACTGATGTTTTCTGACCTAAGTAGGTGGAGCCACCTAAGTGTACATCCTGCCTACATAAAAGCTCCTCAGTAGTTTAACTGGAAAAGTCAAATATCCTTGAAACAGTCATGAAATACATGTACTGTGTGTGCCACCATCATGGTATGCACACAGGACTTTGGTATTTTTTCAGATTTTTATTTTAACACTGAAAGTAATCCAGTTTATAGGACGAGCAGGGACATGAGGGAAAATTGATAAAATCATAGAATGGTTTCAGTTGGAAGGACCCTTAAGGCTTATCTAGCTCCAACCCCCCTGCCATGAGCAGGGACACCTTCCACTACACCAGGCTGCTCAAAGCTCCATCCAGCCTGGCCTCGAATGGTTCAAGGGATCGTGCATGCAACAGCTTCTCTGGGCAACCTTTTCCAGTGCCTTACCACACTCACAGTAAAGAATTTCTTCCTAATATCTAATCATAACCTACCCTCTTTCAGTTTAAAGCCATTGCTCCTTGTCTTACCACTATATGTCCTATCTGCTCCAGCTTTTCCGGTGGCCCCCTTGAGGTACTGGAAGGGCTGCTCTGAGGTGTCCCCAGAGCCTTTTCTTCTCCAGGCTGAACAACCCTGGCTCTCTCAGCCTGTCTTCATAGGAGAGGTGCTCCAGCCCTCTGAGCATCTTTGTGGCCTTCTCTGGACTTGTTCAAACAGGTCCGTGTCTTTCTTATGTTGGGGATCCCAGAGCTGGATGCAGCACTGCAGGTGGGGGCTCACAAGAGTGGAGTAGGAGGGGGAGAATAAACTTCCTCAAGCTGGTGTCATGCTTCTTTTGGTGCTGCCTAGGATATGGTTGGTCTTCTGGGCTACAAGTGCACAAATTCAGCCACTTGCTTGAGCCTGTGCATTTTAAGTTTTTAGTTAAACACATGCTTTAAACTCGTAAAAATCTTTAGTGCCTCCAAGAGTGTTCTCCCGCTCTTTTCTGCCCGAGTGTTGCTTTATAGCTCTGTTGCCTCTCTCATGCCTTTGTTACCAGCTGCCACTGCCAGTTCCTCAAGGTACCAAGAGTGGGATTTTTTCTAAGAAAAGGATAGCAAAGGCTGGGGATAGGGGGTGGATTGTGTGTTTAAGGCAAATTGTTTTTTCTATAACCAGGTTGAGTAGAACACTATGCCAACAGTTTATGATGCACCTTTGAACCAGAAAATATAGCAGGAAATATTGTACTATCCATCTGCAAACAGCTTACGGATAGTTTTCTGGTAATCATGAACTAAAAGAATTGAAATGAAACATTTTGATTTTTTAAACATTTCTGTTGATTTTTTTTTTTGTTTCTTTCCTTCTTGCCTAAATTACTGGGTGGATTTAATACTTGGAAATTATCAAGCAAAGGAAATCCAAATGGTCTCTTCTTCTAAAATTCAGCATTTTCTGAGAGGTTCTCAGTGTGATTTTGGATAGGGAGTTCCTGCAGAAATATTCAAGGATTCTCTTGGTATCACAGGATAGAGTTCTCAAACAAACTGATTAAATGTTTCCCTGCATGCTAATCCTTGCAGCTTAATCATCATATGCACTTCATATTTACATGGCTTTGAATATGGCATGCAACCACATTTCCCTTGGTATTCTTTCATCCCTGACCACATAAATATCCAATCTACACATAATTTTCACATTATAAATATATCATCTTATGCTGGTTATGAGGAGGAAGGTAGGTGAGAAGGGATATAGTTTTTGTTTTGAACCACCTTTGTTTATGCTGTCTCGATACAACTAAATCCATTTGCCAGGACTGCTCACTTCAGCTGTAGAAGGTAGAAGATGAACCTGAAAAAATGAAACAGATGGTGTTCATAATTTTGTGTTTGGTTTGCAAGAAAGAGGAACACTAAATTTTAAAGTCTCAATAATAGTATATCTGTCATTTTTGCCTTCTGAGTGACTTCTTAGAGAAAGGTCCCATCTGATTCAGGCTAAGAGCTTTTTAAATAGTACAACAGAAGATTGCACGGTCACTTCCTTTGGCACCCAGGTCTGTTGAGAAATTAAAAAAAACTTCTGCATACAGCAATTAGTATTCTAATCCAAAATGAGAGACTGGAAATCCTTACTCAACTGAGATATGACATGGAAATAGATTAATGTTGAAAAATACAATATTTATTTTAGAAAATCTGCTTGTCCCTTTTGTACAGGTTTTGACAGTACTTTTTGTCATATTCTTTGCTGAATAAAAAAATTAGTCAACAAATTGAAATAAAAGATCAACCAATATCAGTTTATGAGACACAGAGAGGTACTGGCCAAAGCTTGTTCTGCCAATCCTCATTTTCTTTGGAAAATGTGTTTGGTAGAGTCTGAATAGATAATATAAAGTTCCTTTCGATAATATGAACTTCAGAGTATTATGGACACTACAGTTCTCTATGATAGACAAGCACAATTATGTAAATGGTAGTTGGGTTAAACAGTTACTATGTTTGAATGGGATTTCAAAGCTACATGACTGGCTTGAAATCTGCAACAATATGAGGACTAATTAGTAATTGTTTTATTATTCTTTCCTTCAAGAAATAAAAAAAGAGAAGATAATTTGAGGATGTATTTAACAAGGATAACTTCTGAATAGTTAATTTACTGCATGCTTTTTAATATATAGCCAACAAAGTAGCTAAAATATCTAAGCACAAGCTAAACTTGTTTAACAGAAGTTCGAGTGCTGGCTACCCTCAAGCTCCCGGTGCCTACTCTTCAATAAACTTGTTCTTGGAACTTACCTTATCCTAGAAACCACCTGCAATTAGTCCTACCCATCTACCTGCAGTTGGTCAATGCTCATGCTTTAAAAAATGCTCTGCAGGAGTATGAACTCATACTTGAGTAAGGAGACTTGCTGGACAGGGTGCTAGCTCATGAAGTTTAATCATAAACTCACATAGTTATATAACTACTTGATTTCATTATTCTTGTGTTCCCTCCTGACATATGCCAGATTATTTTTCTTTTATTAAAGTGATGCAATTGTCTGATTATTTCCATGCTTCTTTCAACTGTGATTATACTATTATGTTTTTCTTGTATCTCATTTCAAGTTTTCATCCTTGTTTTCAGGTATATCTGCCATTATCTGTTGCAATTACTTATATTAACTGTGTTTAAATTTTCTGCCCCATGTTAAGAAATGTTTTCTGGTGACAAAAACAAGAGGTTGGAACTCGGTGGCATTTGCTTTTGTCTGGTTCAATGTGCATGCTATGAAACTTACCTACAGAACTTCCATATGCTATTTTTTTTTCATAAACAGAACCAATAGAGGTAACTAAATATATCAGAGAAGACCTAAGAACTGAGCAAGTGCTTCAGGTCCTGTTCTGTCAGCCTTAGTCTTGTCCTAAGGAGCCTTATTGCTCTCTCAGAGGTTTAATGGAGGTGAGAACAGAAAAGGCTTATCCAGTGGAGGGAGCTGTGTTCCTTGAGTAGATGTCTGTCAAGGAAACAAATTGATGCTTTCTAGAACACTGAAAAAACTATGTAAGAGACAGGGGCTGGACACTTTCAGAGGTCTTGTTTATATCCTAGAAGGAACACCAGATTGGAAGCACAAGTCTAGAATTTGGCTGCAGAGGAGAAGTTCAGTATTTGGTTTGAAATTAGTGGTAAGGAAGGCAGAAAAGACCCCAAAGCTAAAGGCCAGGATAGCTGTATTTACACACAGTAGTTCACCACTAATATAGAAAATGTCTCCAGGGGATGGTGGAGGTTTGGCCTTAGTATCAAGTAGAACAGTTGTTTACTAGAAATATAATCACCCTCTTATCTTTTGGGAGACTTGATAATATATACTACATATGTAGTGTCTGTCTGAAAAAAAAATACTCATGAAAACCTAACTTGGCTGATATCTGGAATGTTCTAGAATTCCTGCCTGTTACTTTGTTTCAGGCCATTAGGCATCCTTACCAAACTCTGCAGTGTATTTAGTAAGAAAAATAATTAGCATATATGAAGCTAATGGAATTGGACACCTAGTAAACACTGAGAATTTTGCTTCCAGGATGAGATCTTGGCAACCCTCTTACAACCTCTCAAAGGACCTGCATTTCTGTTTCTTTTGACTAATTGTTATTGTTCATCACAGACTTATTAAAGCAGATCTTTGTGATGTTTGGTAATATGCACTGTATAAAATATCTTTAGTTTTCAAGAATGTGAAGCATCAACTCAGTACAAGTGGAATTCTATGTATTTATCTGTATTACCCAGTATGTGACACACTACACATAACTTTACACAGGCAAAGTATTAGTTTCTTGCATGTTTTTTGAAATTTTTTTCTCTTATCTCCATTATCCTGATTCTGGAATTCATCTGTATTTTATGGACTTATCCTTGAAAACATTTTTAATGTCCTCCTACATGTATTTGAAAGACACAGTTGCCAATTTTTTTTTCCCTCCTTCTCCCTTTCCTTCTCCCTCCCCCTAACAATTTTGACCACTGTAGTGTTTCTACTTGTATCTTCTTTCTGTTTCTGTAAACTTTTTAAGAAACATACGTGGACTGTGTTTTTTCATGTTTTACTAAAGTGCAAGAGTTTGTCAATCAAGATTTTTCTTGCCATCCCCCTGTCTCACCTTCTCACCTCTCTGTGGTAAATCCTGTAAGTACTAGATGTAGAATTGTTCAGTTCAAGTATTTTATAATACCTAAGCTTTTTGTTTTTTTTTTTTTTTTTTTAATTGCAGTTATATAACTAAGTGGTATGTGAATTTAATTAAATGTTGAGTTTTGGACAAAGTGAGTTTTCTGTAAAACAACTGGCAGCTGCAATTGTATGTCAGAAAATAATTTAAAATAAATTTATTCGGGGTTTTAACTGTCAGGATTCCTCAGAAATCTGAGAATTGTCTATAAGTTTACAACCTAGGAAATCAAATGAAATGCAATAAGGAAAATAAAAGAAGTCAGATGAGAAAAACATGTTTGCAAATGGAAGTACAATTAAAATAACCTTTGATTTGTTGACTTTTAATCCCCAGTTCTCTATGGGACGGTGTCTGTATTTTTGTCTGTTTTATCAAGCTGGTAAATATGAATCCATAATAAGCTGATTTGACATCCAGAGAATGATGGTGGTAGCTGAAAAATCTATTTAGGAAAATGGGTAGAATGACATGAAAACCTATTTAATGTTTTCTGTTACATCTGTCTTACACCTGTATCACAGAATTTTCCAAATCCATAAAATAATTGAAGGATAGGAACTATATTTAGAAAAAACAGAAGCATTTTAGGCTGAGTGAAGAAGCTTACTCAGTTAAAATTGTTTGGTGATGTTCACAATGATTGAAATTCTTACAATTTTCAGTGTTATGGTACTGAAAATTGACAAATATTTTCTATTTTCTCGCTGTTATTCATTTCATTAAAGTCAATTTAGTACAAGTGGTAGTAGTTTACTCAAATCCTGTTGCAGTTGTTGATATATTTCTGCAGTGAAAAATGGAAATGAGAGATAGTAATAACAATTCAGAGGAAAAATTTCTCTTGCTTGGATTTGAAAAGTGCAATTAAAGGAAAGACTTTCCTAAAATTTCTCTTTTCCAAAAGCTTTTGTCAGAGTAATTGTAATAGAAAAAAAAGAAGTTAAAGTAACTAGAGCTTGAAGTAGCTTTTCCTTCATTCCCTTTCCCTCACTTGCTGTTGCTCATGCATTCTCTTGCTCTCACCCCTTTTTCTCTCTCTCTCTCCCTCTCTCTTCTTTCATTCTGATGGAAAGTCTTCACAATTAGAAGTCTTCACAATTCAGACAGATGAACCACTGTTAGCATAAACTTCACCAAGTCAGGATAAGGACTGTTTTGCATTTATTGCACTATCATGTCTTCACAAGGCCTCAGAGGGTTCTTAGCAGAGTCAGAGGAAAAACTCATATTTTCCATTTCAAATACAATAATGTCAGAGTTACTGTAGAAATTCCTTTTCTGTGAGTTTTGTTGAGTAGTTGCATTCATTTTCCTGCTTGGAGGAATTAAATACTTGCATGGTCCTGACAGATGTATAAAATGCAGATCAAATTGCTTAAGTTCTCAGTGCATGAGAGAGGCAGGGTAGAAGCCTAAATTTTTAATGTGAAAATTGTAATTAAAGAGGTTTCATTAAAGACACTTCCCTTAAAGAAAATGCTTCTAGAGAACTGGTAAGTTCTTCTTTGTAATATTAAATGTTTTTGCTGGTCTGCTTTAATAGCACTGACGTTACAAGGCCCTGTATTCAGTTTTCTAGAAATGACTGTGTTAACAGTATGCTTAGAGTTTGAATAATTAAGTAATTTTCTTACCTATTTGAGTGAAAAATCCATTATGTTTCTCTGTTAATCTCACCTATGGTGTTCTTCCAAATCATGGTCTGATTTGTTGTTCTGATGTTCTCAGTTTGTGCAAATGCTTATAATTTCTCTACTTAATATTTCATGTTTAATATATGCCTGTGAAATGGTTAATGTGTTGACCATCTAAAGAAAAAATCTGTTCATGTGGCTGTGGAATTGCTTATAATCTGTTACAGCTTCCTAATATAAAAAACACCATATAGCACCTATAAACTCGACTGCCTTCTTGGAACTGACATATAGTGATTAAGATTTTGGTAAAAGCAGAACTTCCTCTCCACTGCATGCAGAAGTGGATATGATCTCAATGTACACACACGAAAGTATTCCTGCAGTTCCTATTTCATCGATTACTAGGCAAGATATTCTCTTATTGATAAACCAGCTATTTACCCAAGGACCTGCTGTGCAAATTATAAGCTGATGATAATTTGTGAATGTGGCAGATGTGAGCTTAACATGCCAGACCTTGGTTTTAGTTTTAAATATATCTAAATAAAGTAGAAAAATATTAGAAACATATCTGAACCTGCAAGGGGTATGTGGGATATTTAAAATTTCTCACTGATTGCAGAAGGATACTTTCTCATTATATAATTTTCTGCTTATTCTGTTGGTGTTAGAGACTGATATAGAACCTGGAAGTAAATGCTCTTCTGTAGTGTTGTGTGTGTGCAGTATATGTGCCAAACATTAACAGGTAGTGATCTTATAGCAGTTTATCTAGGTTTATCTCCTGGACTTTCGTGAAGTACCTTGCCAGTAAATTCATTATGCAAGTCCTTTGGCATTTTTTCACCTTTCCTATCTGTACTTGTTTCCTTTTCAATTTCCACCTGTAACTGATTTCTTAAGCTAAGGATTTCTTTGTTTTTTATTTGTGCTGGCAAGTACAGTGCAATGTTATTATTTTTTTCATTTGGAAGAGAATGAGGGAAGTAAGCTTAACCGAGCCTATAGAGTACCAATGAGAGCCTGCATTCAGAGAACTTGAATGCCACCTTTTGCTAGTTCAGCTTCTGTAATAGGAATTGTGTAAGCAAACCTTGTATCTCTGCAGAATCTTTTCAGGTTTCAAGAACAGCAGTAGGTATGCAAGTGGTGATCTGGTCGAAGAATGCAATTTTGTGGTTCAGTAGCAGTGTATTCTCCCTGATAGGTGAATAAATTGGAGCATCAACAGCACATTCCAGAAGGTAAAGCATAATGGAATGGATTGCTGCTGTTGTAGTTCAGGGGAAGTTTGATGTCTGCTAGATAGCACCCTTCCTTTGAGAAAATGATCTGTTAATACTCACAGAGAGAAAGCTCAAGCAGTCACAACTGACAACAGCTGTATTGCAGCAGTTTGCTTCTGATTTTACCTAAAGGATGGAGGCATCTTTGTTTTCCAGCTTTCAGAATTCACTAGTAACATTTTCTGTTGTGGTGCTTTTGAGAAAAATGCTTTTTATTTTATAATTAAATATTCAAAATATATAAAATGGGAGACATTACTGTAAAAGTCTGATTTTATTTTCTGACAACTAATTGCTCCAACATGCATATTAATTACATCTTTAAAATTCATACATTTTCGTAACTGCTTACGGGATAAAATTGTCATTGGAGATTATACAGAAGTGAGAAGTCCTCTGAAGTGCTTCATTTTGTCTTTTTTTTTCTTAATTAATATCTGTAGTATTTTAAATACTTAGGGTAATAGTTGTCATATTGGCTTAGATGTTATTCAGTTGCTGGAATTGCTTGGAATTTTGAGTTTTGGATGCACTTCAACTTTTGTTTACTTTTATAATGCTAACTGGGAATTAACTCTTCCTCCCTAAAGTAATGTAAGATAAGCAGTGTTTTCTGTCAGAAACAGAAATTCACAACTACCCTTTTGGTCCCCTTACTAATCATGTTTACTTAACTCTCAACACAGTCTAAAATGGACTTTACTGATATTTCCAGACTTTGTTATCTAGTAAATTCTTGTCTGAGCGAAGTTGCCAAGTCAGCCCCTGAAGGCAGAGCTGTGTGCCTTCAGCTTCCACTAAAACACATAACACGGTGCTGGTTATCAGCAAACACCCTAGAAATGTGCGTAAAATACTCAGTGTGCACAAGCATCCTTTCAGCAGCCATAGCCATTGGGATTATGTGGTGAGCCTCCTCCTTGCTTTATTAAAGTCACAGAAGAATTTGATGACATGCCACAGCAGAGGACTGTATGTCCTGCATACAGAACACCCGACTCAAAACAAAATATTCAGGGGGTAGGGGCAAAAAAAAACCTTTATAAATGTCCAGAATTACAAATGTCCAGCCTGCCATTTGCTGTAGTATAGGTAAATATTACGTTTTTTTTTTTTCTTCTATGTGTTTGTGCAAATGAGAGACAAAGAATTGTTAACTTATTTAAAGAGAGCATGGTACAAATGTGAAGGTCCCTGAGACGACACTCTGCAGTTCTGATGTTGATGGCTGCACTTTTGCTCTGTCCTGTTTATTTTTCCTATGTGAATCCTTGTCCCTCGCAATAGAAAGACAAGAGGCACAAGAGAATTTGAGGTTTTCTGTCACTGCCTCATAGGGCTTCATAATTGACTGTAGTTTCAGTGATGTGTTTTATTGCAGAAGGCTACAGATATGAATTTTTGAATTTTATGTTCCTCAAACATATTTTATAATTTTATTACATCATGAAGTGCTAAATACTATTCTCACAATATTCTGAGAATGAGGAAAATTGGAGAGAAAAAACCCCTCTCTTCTTGGTAAGTGTTGAAACAGATGAAACAGGCTATTAGAGATGCTGCTGAATTATCATCAGTTACTTAAGTCATTCCACAGTATTCTCATAGCTAAGGTGATTATTTCAATTCTAATGATTCTGTGTTTCAGTAAGGAAAAAAACTATAAAACAATGAATAGTCCAGATTTTACTTTCACTGAGAATATTGCATGTCCATCTCCCATGGCATTTATAAACAAGCAATTTTTTGTTCAAATTTCGACGTTTACTATCACATTGTTGTAGGCAGTGTCTGTCAGTGGATTCCATTTTTTATCAGAATCCTCCTATAGTGGGGCTATTAACACCTCATTTAAGACTCTCTGATTCTCTCTGTGGAGAGAAGACTTGTGAAGAAATGTAGGACCATTATAGGACAATTGTTTTATCCTTGATACACATGAATTTCTAACAAGTTATCAGCATACAAATGACAGGATGATTTCGTGAGAAAAAAATCATATGTGAATTTTAGGAAAGCATTTTGGTTTAACCTGAGTCAGGGATAGAAGTTACCCAAAACAGGGTAATCCTCTGTGCTGATGTGTAAAGAGATATTTTAAATATACCTCCCAATTCCCTGTAAGTATTAAAAAGAAGACATTGAAGGAGTCTCTGAATAGCCTTGCTGTGTGTTGTTCTATTGCCAGAATGAGAAGTGAGTTATTACTAGAAAGTTACTGACGCAAAATTGTGAAAGACAGAATTCAGTCATCTTTGTTTAGAGTGTCTAGCTGCTTTCCATAAATTTGCCAAACTGAAACTCAGAATGTTTGTACCTTTGGATTTAAGCTTTTGAATGTGAGCATGGGAACTTAGAGAAAACACAGACACATAGGTGTTTTGCTTGGTAACTAACCGAACAATCTGCAGGAAATGCTATGGGACATAAAGTATAGTTCATCAAAAGTAGCCAAAGGACAAAGCAAAGGGGTTTGGTTTGGTTTTGTTTTTAAAGTAAGCTAAATATACAAGTGGATGAGCTTCCGAGGCTTTGATGTAGCTGGCTTTTTATATGAGGTTTGTTCTGCCGGTTCTGACCAGGACAGAGCATGCATGTCAAATCCTTTTCTAAACAAGCCGCTCTGATTCCTTCCAGAGAACCAGCCTTACTAAAGCAAGGCAAGGTTAACCCTTATTTAAGAAAAATATAATGTTATGTAAGTTGAGAGAAAGAGATTGTAGCTCACTGAAATGGTGCTTCTAACAATAGACGATTTAAGCCATTAAATAAATTATGGCATTGTTTCCAAAAAGAGATAAGGACAATTCAGAATAAATAGCAAACTTTCAAGTCACTAGAACAAATGGTAATTTCACAAAACATCCTCTAATTTTTCTGAAAAAATATTGAAAATAATCATTCAGCAATTCATAAGATTTTATAGCTGAAAAAACCCCAAATTTTCTGGTAAAATGTGAAGTATGTAAATGTGTTTCTTTATATCTTTTGCTACAACCATACAATTAATACTGGTGTCAGTAGTGGCATAAAAGTAAAAACCTAGAAAATATTTACCTCTCAGTAATAAATCTTGGTATAGTATGTCTTTTATGACAAACAAAAATCAGGACAAAAAGAACAGTTTTGAAAGATTAAATCTAATTCTTCTGAAAAGGCACGCACATGGTAAGAACCCCTGCTGAAGCCACATCTAAATCCCATTTTATACTCAAACAGTGAAAGAGCAAGCACTGGATTGCCAAGCCTGATCAGGCAATATTTGGACTGAAACATCTAGAAACAGTGCTGTGGGTAATGATATTCTGTAAAGCTTTCAGATAGAGGTTGATATGTAATAACAGATAACTACGAGTATGATTTTAGTGGAAACATTGTGAAATCAATGACTGGGGATTTGGACAACATAAATGTAACTTATTAAAGGAAATATTAAGGATAGGAAATAGCTGTTTATACTCAATTTGTTGCATACCACTTGTACATTTCATGTTACTCACCCATGGAATGTTTCAGCAAAAACATTGGGAAACTATATCAACTTTTTGCCAACGGAAAATGCAGTACAGCGTTATTTAAGGACAGAATAACATTTTTAGGAGTCCAGATTTCAGACAGTAACTCTATCAGCTTTGGATGTTGGCTGTTGGTCATTGACCTTGTTGAAAATAAGCACAGATTCTGTGAGTTCTTTGTGGCCATTTGCTCTTATTTGTGTGGGAATCCATATACTTTTAAACATTGTAACCAGTTCTAGTTATTACTTTATACCACCTAGTATTCTCCATAAATAAGAACCTATTTCTTAGATATGGTCAAAAGATTTCTCGTAAGCTGTCAGAAAGCAGTTGGCTTTCAGCCCAAGTATTTTACAGCTTTAATTTGTGGTTAGAAGGAAGGTTATTCACTTAAACGTCAGAAAAAGTGAATGAGAGAGCAATATTCTCTCTAAAATGAGAAGAAGTATTATAAATATAAAACATATAAATGCCAAAACAATTTTGAGAAGACAAAGGTATTTTTGTGAATTTTGTTTTAGTAATCAATGTCAAACTTTACAAATATCAAAACCATAAACTTTCAGACCCCCATTTTAATTTGCAATGACTTGACTCTGATTTTCTTTGGCTTTACTGGAGTATCTACTTAATACCCTATGTGTATGGAGATTCTTGGAAAGAGATTTAAAAACCCAGTAATATTGTAGCTTATTTTAGCCAGAAATTCAGATGGATTTTGTTCTTGTTTGATACCAGTAAATAGTATTCATTCTTTTCTTTTTTTTTCTTTTTATTTTTTTTTGGAAAGTTATAGACTTCTACAAAACCCTTTGAAATGAGCTATGTATATTAAGTTGAAAGTAAGGAGAATGGGTTTTTCAGTTACCAATAATTTCACCTCTTCTGAATGTTTGCAAACGGTTGTAAGTTTCTGTAAGTTCTAAGTTCCCAAAAGATGTTTTAGTCTTGTGCTGCTTGGAGTAGAATCCAGCTATATTCCTTACCAGTCCTCAGAGCAATGATGTTACACACGTCTTGTAGAATGTGGAAATAATAGGGTTATCGGATCCTTCCTTCTATGAACAAAAATTATCTAAAATGTAATTTGATTAGGTCTGTGGTTGTGATCTTGGATAGTAGTGTACGTGTGTGTGTGTGTGTGTGTGTGTGTGTGTGTAGATTTCTGTGATAATCCTTTTTAAATACTCCTTTACTTAAACATATTTTCCAGTACTCAAGAGGAAACCTCAATCTCACCAATTTAGAAATTGTGTATGCTAGTCGTTGCACTAGCCATGAGGTGTGGTAAATGTGAGTTCACTTTTGATTTTATGGTGTTTACCTGGAAAATTTGACTTTTGCGGTCATTTTGGTTTGTTAAGGGTTTTTTGGCTGTTGCTCTTGTTTTTTCCTTATTTGACAGTTGTGCTGAATATGCATCCCTCAAGCTAGTTCCATGTTTATTGATGGAATAGATATAGCATATTGCTACTCCAAGCATATTAGATGTTGTGTGCTTCTAATTCTTCACAGATTCAAACTTACTAAGACTGGACCTTTCTCTCTTGACTTTGATGGCTGAGAACTCTGTCTACAACTACCTTCTCTACGTCATTGTCTTTCAGGAGCAAATCTGAAGAACCCACTATCTCTCCCGTGGGGTAGACACGGTGCCAATTTGGCTATATAGCTGATAGATCAGGAGACCTACTAAGCTAAGGCCCAGCCAGCCTTGTTCCATTAAACTATCAAAAATGGCTATATTTTTCCTCCTTTGCTCCAGTACAGGAAAGCACCAGTTCCAGATTGAGAAACTGTCTGTTGCTAGTTTAACTGCATGGATTATTTTCATCCTGTATACATGAGGAAACTTGAGCATCACTCAGAAGCCTGACACTTTTTTTGACATTTCGCATGAGATTTTCACAGTTCACTTGGTCGATTAAGCATTGTCATTTGTTTGTCTTCAGTATGTCTTGAGTATGAGTCTCACTAGTGAGGCTCATTTCAC
>QWTY01010579.1:5293-19753 GCA_008033365.1 Pseudorectes ferrugineus | reverse complement strand
CTCCTGCTTGTCCCCTCCCACAGCTCAGGGGCTGCCGTGGGGTGGGGAGTCACCGTTTTGGGGAGCGCTTGGGAAAGGAGCAGAGGGGCCAGGCAGAGACGCTGTGGGGGGATGGCGCTGGGTCTCTGCCAGGACCTAGGTGAAACCAGTGAGCCCAAGATCCCGTTTATCCTGCAGAATCCCTGTGAAAGCATACGGGGGCACCCAGCAGGCATGACGTACGCAGCCAACATCCTACCTCACCACCCGGCCCGGGGCACCTTTGAGGACTTCACCTGCTAACCGACGTCTGGATGTACAACCTGAGCTACCAAAGCCCTGCGAGAGCTGCCCTTCTCCCCGCCAGCGCCAGCGGAGAGACACATCTAGGGGGCCTTTGCTCCTCGGCACGGTGGGACACGGACAAGAGCGACGGCCTCGGATTTCGGGGCGGGCAGTGGGGTCGGGCAACGCCAGACCCCGGCGCGGCCCCCGCGGCAGCTGCTCTGCACCTGCCCTGCTCCTTCAGAGACTCCAGGACGCTCCAGCCCGGCCGTCCCGCGGAGCGGGAGCGACACGCACAGTGGGCCAGGGCACGGGCCTGCCCCGGCTCCCCCTTGGCGCCCCTTGGCCTTTTTAACTAAAACCCAGAAGCCAAGAAGAAGCAGCCGTTCGGCCGCAGTCTCCATCCACAGCCCTGTCCGTCTGTCCTCCGTCGTCTCCATGCTCATCCTACTCCAACGCCTTGGCCGCGCTTGCTGGGCCCCCTGTGCCTGGTGGGGGGATCATCGAGGAGCCCCCGGCGTGCCCGGCACCGGGCAGCAGGCCGGGGGTCCCCGGAGAGCGCCTCTGTCCCCCGGGACAGCAGCCCAGCCTCGCCCGGGCGCTCCCAGCACGAAGACGGAGCCCCTCCACCTGTCCAGAACGTCTTCCTCGGCCCCTGCCCCGGGATCAGCCCCGGGAGCACCGGAGGGGGCTCAGCTGGGAGGTGCCACCTCGGCTCTGAGGACACCGGGCACTGTCCCTCCCCGCCCACCCCTCCTGGGCTCTGGGCAGCCTGGCCAGTTCCAGCACTGCCCTGCAGTCCCTCCCGTCCCCAGGGAACCCTGTGGCCCCAAACCCAGCCATCCTCGGCGAGGAAGGCAGAAGGAAACCCCTGGCCCCATCTGGCTGCAGCCCCCAGCCCGGCCCAGCCGGGGTCACCCCCTTGGCACCACCGAGGCTGGGCAGGCACCGGAGCCCCAACCCCCCCGGGGCTCACAGGGGGCTCTGGGGCCACAGCTCCAGCCCCGCTGAGCCCCTGACAGCCGCTGCCCCGGGGGGTTTGGGGTGTCTGTGGGTTCCCAGGGCCGCCGCTGCCCCTCCCCAGCACAGCCCTGCCCTGGCCGGGGGTCCGTGGCCGCCGAGTCGCTGCCCCCCGGGCCCTGCCAGCACCCACCACTCCCCTCCGGGGTCCCCATTTGGCCCCCCAGCCCGTCTCCCAGCCCCCAGGCCAGAGCCCTCCCCGGGCCCAAGTGCTACTTATCTTTAAGAGCTTTTGCAATAAGTCTTTTTAGTGATTTTTTGTTTCTAAACTGCGGTTTTGTTTTTAATCTTGTCATTTTTATTCTTATTATTTGCTTCCTGACCAAAATTAGGAACTGGGGGTCAGTCCTTTATATCCAGCGATCACCCAAAGACGACGGGTCGGCCACATCCATAAATTTTCTTATGGATTTCTCCTAACGTTTCATCGCGTTTCATTTATTTATTTTCTTCCTTTCTCTTTCCCATTCAAGCTTTTAAAGATGGGGCTGGGATTTGACCTTGAGGCTCACCTGTTGAAGAAAACGCTTTTTTTGTTATTATGTCATCGGCATTTTATATTTCTTATATATAATATATATGACTATATATATATGTGTACATATATATATATATCTATATGCATCATGCCAGTGTAGATACCCATCCAGTAGCATTTAGGCCTTGTTCTTGTGCCATTTTTTTTTTCTGTTACTGATCTCTGAATGCCTTCAAGTGTATAAAGTGTGGAATTCTCTCCGGTATCTGTACTATGTACACACATTTTCATAGGAAGCACAATAAGATGACAGATGCATTGTACATCAATACCTGCTACTCTTAACAACGATGATATAAAGAATGATATAAATGCTGTAACTCCCCCACGCTGAGCCTTTCTCTGTTGCTGAGCTGCTGGAAATGCTCCCCGAGGAGGCAGGTGGGGACGGCCTCATCCTGGGATGCTCCTGGAGCCGAAGGAAAGGGAAGGGGAGGAAAAAGCTTTGGGCCAGACTTCAGTGGTGCCTGGGACATGCAGAGCGTCCCCTGTGTCACAGCCGAGGCTGGGCTGAGCCTCCCTTTCCTGGGTGCTCCGGGTGCCTCGGCGAGCTCCAGCCTCGCTGCCTTGCCTTGGGAGCTCATCCCGAGGGACACAGGGCTGGAGGAGGGAGCTGACTGCTGCTCCCGAGCAGGGAGAGGAGAATTAACACACGCAGAGCTGTTAATCCCTGACAGCTCCAACACCTCCGTGGTTTGGGACCCGCCTGAGGTCCAACGGGAGTCACCGGGTGGAATTTTACCCTGGCAGGGGCCCTGGGAGCACAACCCAAATATAAACACACCTTTTGTCCTCAAAAATTCCAGCTACAGAGAGCAAAAGTAACAACAGAGCAGATCCAACACCGGGCATCCAAAAAAAGCCCTCAGGACTCCATGGAGACTGAATAATAGGGAGTGGGAGTGGGCAGGGAACGCTGAAATGCCAACGCACATCCCCCCCGGCCTCCCCCCGGTCCCTTGGCTCCGACCCTGTCCCCGCGGCTCCGGGAAATGGCAGAGGAGTGTTCTGCATCTCAACTAGAACAGTCTCACCCTGCCCTGGTGCTTCCCGGCCAGACACGGAGCTGCAAAGGCCAGGGGTGGCATTTGAAGGAGAACGGCCGGGCCAGGAGGGCGTTAATGAACCCGATTAATCACAGCCAGAGCCGTGCCCGCTCCCTCCCCGCGGCATCCCCGGCGCTGCCCCCGGCTCCGGGAGCTGTAATCCCCTCCCAGCTCCCGCTGGACCTGCCGGCTGTGCTGGGAGCGGGTCACCCCGCGCATCTGTCACAGCCCGGCTCTCCCAGGGCTCCGGGAGGGCTCGGAGGAGGGGTCCGAGCCCCACGGGCAGCACAGCCCCGCAATTCCCGTGGGAACGCAGCAGGCGCCGGGCAGGTACCACCGGGAGCGGCTCGTGGATGGGATGTGCGAAAGCCGCTCTTTCCAGGCACAAGATTCCAGCGTGTCCTGGTCCATCGGAGCATCGCGGGACAGCAGGAGAGGGCTGGGAACATCAGCCTGGCCGGGATCCAGGGCTTGTTCGGGATCTGGGGACCTTCAGCCTGTTCAGGATCTGAAGCTTCAGCCTGTTTGGGATCCAGGGAGCCTCACCCTGATCAGGATCCAGGGAGCCTCAGCTTATTTGAGGTCTGGGAGCCTCAGCCTGTTCAGGATCTGGGGACCTTCAGCCCGTTCGGGGTCCATGGAAGCCCGTTTGGGATCCAGAGACATTCAGCCCATTCGGGGTCTGTGGAGATCCCGAGATTCCACCAGCTCCCCTCGCGGGCCAGAATTCCCGGTCATGCCTCGCTGGCTGCCGGTGGAAACAGGCGCTGAGGGACAATCACACAGCCCTGGGTGCTGCTGTCCTGCAGCCAGAGCCACGCTGGCCGGGCAGGACAGTTTCCATGGAGCTGCCAGCAGGTGCAGGGCAGGCATTTCCAAAGCTGTTCCACCAAACCCTCGGGGCAGGAGAAAGGAGGAAGGACGCAATTAGGTCACCCCGGAGCCTCTCTTCTCCAGGCTGAACAATTCCAATCCTCCCAGCCTTTCCTCACAGCAGAGCTGCTCCATCCCTCTGATCATCTTGATGCCTCCTCTGGACTCGCTCCAGCAGCTCCACATCCTTCCTGTGCTGGGACCCCCAGGCTGGAGGCAGCGCTCATCAGATGATCATCATTAATTGTTTAATTAATACTCGTGGTGTGACTGCGCACTTGGCTTTTTCCATGAATTAATGCTGACTGGATTTGCGTCCCTTTTCTCTCTGAGCACATGAAACTGCTTCGGGGAAAAGGAACTTAATGTTAATACTTGCAGAAAGTGGCCTTTAACTCCAACCTCCTGCTCTCTGTGGAACCCCAGGGGAGACAGGAATCCTTTCCCCAGTGCTCAGCCTGAACCTACACAAACTGGACCCATTCATGGCCATTTGTTTTCCCCATAAGCTTCATCCCTAAGATCCCAGAATCCCTGAAGCTGGAAAAGATCACCAAGTCCAAGCTGTGACCAATCCCCACCAGAGCACCGAGTGCCACGTCCAGTTGTTCCCTGGACATCTCCAGGGATGGGGACTCCACCACCTCCCAGGGCAGCCCCATCCAATGCCTGACCGCCCTTTCAGTGAAGAAATTCCTCCTGAATGTTACAGAGGGCAGCTCTGGGGCGGGGTGTCACTGCCACACCTGCACATTGGAGCCCTTCATCCCTGGGAAAGGCACACCCACCTCCCTCCGAGCACATCCCGGAGCAAGGGACGCTCCAGGACCAGGGGCTGTCACGGCCCGGGAGCGGGGCCTGACACCCCACAACCCTTCCCCGTTCTGGGACGATCCCGCACCCCCAATCCCACCCCTCAAGGTCCCCGTTCCCATCCCCGATCCCCCTTCCCGCACTCCCAGCCCCCCGAATCCCCGCCGCTCGGTCCTCCCCGCCGGCAGGGGGCACTGCCGGCGGCGGGCGGGGGCGGCTCCTCCCCGGCGCTCCGCGCGCCGTGTGGGGCCGTTTCCGGTTCCGCTCCCTTTGTGCGGGACAAGATGGCGGCGCGGGCCGGGTTCCAGTCGGGGCCTGCGAGCGGCGGCGGCGCCGGGGCCGCGCCCGGGGCCGCGCTGGGCCCAGGAGCGCCGGGCGGGGCGGTGCGCATGGGCCCGGCGCCGGGGCAGGGCCTGTACCGCTCGCCGCTGCCCGGAGCCGCCTACCCGGTGAGGCGGGGCGGCACGGGGCGGGGCGCGGGGCCGGGCGCGGCGGGCGCTGACCGGGTCTCTTCTCTCCGCAGCGCCCCGGGATGCTGCCGGGCGGCCGCCTGGCGCCGCAGGGCCCGGCCATGGG
This sequence comes from Pseudorectes ferrugineus, assembly GCA_008033365.1. NCBI lineage: Eukaryota > Metazoa > Chordata > Aves > Passeriformes > Pseudorectes > Pseudorectes ferrugineus. The sequence goes on along the minus strand of QWTY01010579.1, from coordinate 14,623 downwards.
TCCTCCCGGGTACGGCGGGAGCCCCGCGGTGCGGCCCGCGCTGGCGCAGGCCGGGCTGGACCAGGCTCGCAAGCGGCCGGCGCCGCAGCAGCTCCAGCAGGTGCAGCCGCAGGCGGTGCCCAACCGCAACCACAAGTAAGGCACGGGGGGCACGGGGAGAGGGCGCATCCCGGGGATAACGGGGACATCCCCGGCTATTGGGGACATCCCGGGGCATCGCCAGACAATGGGAGCATCTCAGGGCAGCGGCAACATCCGTGGGCAGAGGGGACATCCCCTGGGCTGTCTTGGGGTTCAGGAGGAATTTCTTAATGGAAATTGTCAGGCATTGGAAGGGGCTGCCCAGGAAGGTGGTGGAGTTCCCATCCCTGGAGGTGTCCAGAGAATGACTGGACGTGGCACTCAGTGCTCTGGTCTGGTGACAAGGTGGAGGTTGGGCACAGGTTGGACTCGAGGGTCTGGAAGGTCTTTTCCAACCTCAAGGATTCTGGAGTTCTCGGCCATCCTGCAGCGCTCAGGGGGCTGAAAGGTCCCGTCAGGTCCTTGTGCATTCCCCTGGGATTGGAGGAGTCCCGGCTCCCCACGGAAAACACTGGGCAGGGCAGGGCTGAGTTTATGTCATGTGCCCGCATCCTGATGTGATGCCCCAGTGAGAATGGAATTAATTTAAAGTGCTGTTCCTGGAAAAGCCACTCCAAAGTTGACTGAGGCTGGAGGGTCACTTGCTTGTGTCAGGTCCACCTTCCCAAGGGATGCAACCCCCTTTCCAACGGATGCAACCGGCTTTCCAACAGATGTAACTCCCTTTCGGAGTGCTCAGAGGGGTGGGAAACGTTGAGATAACCAGTTAGTCACACTGGAGCAGGGCCCAGGAGTCACTGGCCAGTCGGTGCTGCAGGTTTGTGAGTTCCTGTGCCCAGAGCCATTCCCATTTTCACGCCTGTTTTGCCTCTTGCCCCTGTCAGCGCCAAGAAGAAGAAGATGGCAGATAAAATCCTCCCGCAGCGGGTGAGTGGGACACGGGGAGGGGCTCGGGGGGAGGTGAGGCAGCCTGGGGCACTTTGGGGAGCTGATGGGCATTTCCATCCTTGCTTGGCCGCAGATCCGTGAGCTCGTGCCTGAATCCCAGGCCTACATGGACTTGTTGGCCTTCGAGAGGAAGCTGGACCAGACCATCATGAGGAAGCGCTTGGATATCCAGGAGGCTCTGAAACGCCCCATCAAGGTAGGGGAGGCCGTGGGTTGTATCCAGGGTGTGGAGGCTCCTGAGTTCAGGCAGCAGGAGGGCACTGAAGGGTCGTGTCCTGTGAGTGTGGCACATCAGGGGTCCCAGTGCTCTGGACACGGCCAAGGACTGGGACCAGCAACACCTCTGTCCTCGCTGTCTGCCCCAGGAGAGGGGGAATGTGAGGCAGCTGAAAACATTGAGCTCAGTTTTAGCAAAACCTGTGCAGGACAGTCAGCCCTGTGCGTGAGCATTAACACTGAGCTGATGCTTTTTCTCGTAGCAAAAGCGAAAGCTGCGTATTTTTATCTCCAACACCTTCAACCCAGCCAAGTCGGATGCGGAGGATGGCGAAGGAACCGTCGCCTCCTGGGAGCTTCGGGTGGAAGGACGGCTGTTGGAGGATGTAAGTGGGAAGTACCCAACCTCAGAGGAGACTATGGATTTGGAATTGGCAATGAAACCAGTTTCCAAGTGTCTGAGAGCACAGCTGGGGCTTGATATCCTCCTTCATCTCTGTTTTCCAAGGAGTCTGATGGTGACGAGACCGAGAGCCCAGCTTGGAGACCGATGGGTATCCCCATGGCAGGACATGAGTTGTCCAAAGTTCTTAGAGTTGTGAGAATCACTGGTGAGAGCAGCTCAGTGGCACTTGTGTCCCCGGCTCTGAGAACCAGGGCACTGGCATTGTACGTAACTGCTGAGGGGTTTAACTCCTGCAAGCTCATCTTTAACTCCAGTCTTTCCCTTTCTGACTTGGGAACTTGATTTTTGAGCACACGTTGGTGAATTCAGGTGTTCAGAACTTACAGGAGCTGTTGTGCACGGTGGCTGTGCTTGAGTGCTGAGACTTGCTGCCCTAACCCTCTTCCTCCCTGTGTTGCTTGCAGTCTGCTCTGTCCAAATATGATGCCACCAAGCAGAAAAGAAAATTTTCGTCCTTCTTTAAATCTCTGGTCATTGAACTTGATAAAGACCTGTATGGCCCTGACAATCACCTTGTAGAGGTGAGCTGCTTTTTGCTGTGTTTGCTCTAAAAGTGGGTTGGTGTTTCAGCAGGTTGGGTTTGTGTGTCATTTATAACTTGGGAGGTGGGAATCCTTGAGGCTCCTGGCAGCCAGGAGCTCTTGAATTCTCACTTTGGCTTTTCCTCTCACTTGCTGAAGGTCAGAACAAGTGTACTGACTCTTGTTTCAAGCTGTAAGTGGGAAGAATTGGAGCTTTCTCTAGCTGGGTGGGATTTACTGGCAAAGCTTTTGGGTGCCCAGCAGCAGGAGCAGGGGGAATCATGTGTGGGGGTGCTTCTAAATTCCCTCTCATGTTCCAGTGGCACAGGACTGCTACGACTCAGGAGACAGACGGCTTCCAGGTGAAGAGGCCAGGAGATGTGAACGTGCGCTGCACTGTCCTGCTGATGCTGGATTACCAGGTAGCATAGTAGGGAGAAATTCCTCCCTGTGGGGGTGGGGAGGTCCTGGCACAGGGTGCCCAGAGAAGCTGTGGCTGCCCCTGGATCCCTGGAAGCGCCCAAGGCCGGGTTGGACGGGACCTGGAGCAACCTGGAATAGTGGAAGGTCCCTGCCCATGGCAGGGGGTGGAATGAGATTTCTTTAATGTCCTTCCCAACCCAAACCATTCCATGGTTCCATGCTGGGAGCAGCAGTGCTGGGCATGCAGCATTACCTGTGTCTGGGGCCGCCTCACCTCTCCGTGCTCTTTGTTCAGCCTCCCCAGTTCAAACTGGATCCGCGCCTGGCTCGGCTCCTGGGCATCCACACCCAGACCCGGCCCGTGATCATCCAGGCCCTGTGGCAGTACATCAAGACCCACAAGCTGCAGGACCCCCACGAGCGGGAGTTCGTTATCTGTGACAAGTACCTGCAGCAGGTGAGGCACGGTGGGGCTGGAGCAGCAGCACCTGGATCAGTTTCCCCGTGTGGGCAGCCGGGGGTGGCTGCGCCGAGCCCCTGCTCCTCCCTCAGCCCTGTCTCTGTCACAGATATTTGAGTCGCAGCGGATGAAGTTCTCTGAAATCCCACAAAGGCTTCACGCCCTGCTGATGCCCCCTGAACCGATCATCATCAATCACGTGATCAGGTGAGGCTGCTCCACGTGAGTTCCTGTTTCCAGGAAGGAGTGGGAGGGATGGATGAGGCTGGCACGGGAAGACAATGTGCTGTGTCCTGATTTTCAGCAGCAGTTCCCGTGTTGCCTGTCACTGTTCCTTTGTACAAGAACAGCTGCCTCTCTCATTACCACATCCCTCTTCCAAAGGCACTCCCACGTCCCTGCTGTCCTTTGCTGTGGATAGAAACCTTCTGGGAGCAATCACTCATTTCTTTTGCTGCAAAGCCATCGGTGGGCTTTTGCTACTTTTGGGGCTGAGGCTGACAGTGGCATGGCTTGTCCCTGTCCCTGCTTGCAGTCCATTTGCTGCAGCATCCCAGAGGAGCTGCTTTTGGTGCTTTCTTGAGCTAGCCCCAGATTTTGCCTTCCTTCTGGAGCTACTCCCTGATTTTGGCTTCTTGTGGATGTCCCCAGTGTTGACCCAAATGATCAGAAGAAAACAGCCTGCTATGACATTGACGTGGAGGTGGATGATACCCTGAAAACTCAGATGAATTCCTTTCTGCTCTCCACGGCCAGTCAACAGGAAATTGCTGCTCTGGATAACAAGGTAGGAAAAGCTCCTTCAGGTCTGCTCTCCTTGTTGCTGGGTGGTGGTGGGTCTCTGGACAGGACAGGAGTGCTCTGTTGTTTGGAAGCTGCAGTGGGATGAGCCGTGCTTACAAACCTGTGGCTGTACCTGGAAATGTAATTTTTAAAGCAAACGGTCTGTGGGAAAATTGGCAATATTTAGAGCAGGAAACTGGGAACTGAAAATCCTGGTAAGTGTAAGTCAACCAAAGAGTGTAAGAATTTGCCTTCATGTGTTGGATCTCTTGATGTTTCTGACTTCTTCCCTGTTCAGCAGTTCCATTCTGTATTTGTCTCCTTCAGATCCATGAAACAATTGAGACCATCAACCAGCTGAAGACACAGCGCGAGTTCATGCTGAGCTTTGCCCGAGATCCTCAGGGCTTCATCAACGACTGGCTCCAGTCCCAGTGCCGGGATTTGAAGGTGAAAGCTTTGTCTTGTGTGGAAGGTGGTCCAGTTCACACGCTTCCCTCATTAGAATGAGCTCCCACAGAGAGAAGGAGGCAATTTCCTCCTCAGAAAGCGAGGCTGGGATTTGAGTCAAGCGTAAGAAGCTGACCTGAGTGCACTGAGATGTCTGTGAGGAAAGGGGAGGGGGTGGGTTTGCTCAGCACAGCCAGAGCTTTTGCAGTCGCTGAGCTGCTGTGTCTTTGTGCTCCCCAGACAATGACTGATGTCGTTGGGAATCCCGAGGAGGAGCGCAGAGCCGAGTTCTACTTCCAGCCGTGGGCGCAGGAGGCTGTGTGCCGATACTTCTACTCCAAGGTGAGTGTCCCGAGCAGGGATCCCTCTCCGTGCCTGTCCCTCCTTGAGGCACACAGTGCTGGGGGAAGGTGGCCGTTGCATTTTGGTCGCAGTTTGAGCTCACCCTTTCCCTGCTGGCTCCTGTGTTAACTGGGTGCTCTGGTGCTGCACCACCCAAGTGTGTTAATGCTGCGACTCGGCTCCTCTTGCAGGTGCAGCAGAGACGGCAGGAACTGGAGCAGGCCCTGGGGATCCGGAACACATAGGCTGCTCTGCTCCTCCCCAGGCAGAAGCATCACAGCTGTTTGTGGAGACGGAGCTGCAGAGCTCACTGTTCCAGCTCACAGAATCCCACTCCGGCAGCGAGGCCACGTTATTCATCCTGGCGTTGTCCCTGCTGGGGCAAGTCCAGGACACCTGGGGTCTCGTGGGCTGTGGCAAGCAGACAGGCTCCAATGAGCACACATTTCTACCTGGTTTTCTTCCTGACTGTTGCCTTGTCATTCCCAAGGCTTCCATGAGCGTCCCCGTGACTCCGCACTGCCCGTAGTGTCCCCGCTAGCCAGAGTGACTCAGAGCCTTCTCTCAGCCCATTCCTCCCCAACCAGCACCTGGTTGGACACTCAGAGCTGGCTCTGAAGCCTGGCTGTGCTTTAAGGTGTGGCTGGGCTCTTCCCTGCCACATTTTACAGCCCGTGCCAGGCGCTGTCGTGGGCAGGATGCCGTGAGCTGACATACCTCCCTGCCCTCACCCCCTCCTCGGAGGGTGCTGCTGCACTGGGCTGCCTCATAGGTCACTCTCCTCCTTGAGGAAGTTACTGAACTGTGTAAAGAATTGCTTCTTCCCTTCTCCCTTTTTCCCTGCCCCGTTCCCTTCGTGTTCCGTGACAGACTGTCCCAGGCTGGGATCACAGGGAGACCAGGCGTTGGCTTCCTGCAGGGATGTGGAAGCATTGGAGTGATGCAGCGCTCTGCACTTCAAACACCTACAAGTGGGTTCCAGCAAACCACGTGGCTGCTTGTTTTCCCTGGAGCAGGGAGAGAGGATGCAGCAGCTGCCTGGAATTCTGCAGGGACAGTGTTGTAGGCTCATTCCTTTGGGACAGTTGTCCTGTGTCACTTGCTGTGGGGACCAGAGGCTCCTTCGTGTGGATCCAAGGGTGTAACAGGACAGTCCTTGGAAATGGACATTTTTCCAAGCATATGTGAGTTAGCAGGTATTTCCATGCTGAAGCTCCTGTGGTTTTTAGTCAAGTTTTAGGCTGTGGGGCTGCCATAGGGCCCAGCATGGTTCAGGAATGTACAAATAGATTTTCTCCACTGTGAGGAGTAGCAGCCCCGATTGCCTCCTCCTGGAATGAGTTACTGGTGGTCAGGCTTAGGAGAATGAAATAGCTCCTCTTCACCCCGATCCCCAGTGTTTCTGCTCGGGACTGTAATGCAAATGGACTCAAAAGTTCGTCTGACTCTTGGAATAGCTGCAGGATCATGTTACTGACGAGCCCTCGCCCAGTTCAGTGTGGCTGGGGAGGCTGCTGTGAGTTGGAGCGCCTGGGTGGCCCTACTGCTCCTTGTGTCTGTGTTACTACATGTCTGTGAGTAATAGACTCTCGACTTCCCCTCTCCTTTGCCCTTCTGAAATGCTCCTCTGTGGTACTGGGGTGAAGGTCTTGGTGCTGGAGAAGCAGCCCCTGACTCCTCAGGGTACTCCCACAGGAGGGATGCTGAGTTCTACATAGGCAAACGTAGCTGTTGCAGAGTAACTGCTTTTCTTAACTGAATATTACGGTTTTTTCCATGGACCAAAATTTTTTTTTTGTACTGTATCCTTGTAGACGTCACCCAGTTTTAATAAAAGACTCCTGTGAAGGAAGCTGTCCTCCTCCTTCCATGCTGACAGCCTCACTCTCCCAGCTGCCATGGGGGATGAGACTGGTGACTCCCAGGGAAGGGACAGGATTATCTCTTCTTCTTTTCAAAGCCAGCAGGGTTAAGTGACTGGAGAGAAAATGTTCCTCATATTTTGGCCATTTATAGCGAGCCCTTCATGGAAGGATCTGCCAGCTTGCAGACTCTGCTAAGCGTTTGCAAAATGCTTTTGTGGTAAGCAAAGTAACTTGAGCAAAACTGGAAATCCAGTGTCAAGGGCTAACAAATCCTGAACTGCCCCATGTCCACTTTGCTGGATTGTGGCAGCCTGTTGGACATTCCAGGGGAGCAGGGCAGAATTTGGAGGAAACTGTATTAAAGTTTATATACAAGCGTTTACATTTATGCAAAAGGGGATTTATTCTCTTCACCCTGCTTGTTTATAGAACGTAAATGCCTTGCTGCAGACCTGGGAGCCCCTGGGGCAAGGGAAGGATCCTCTGTGTGAAGAGGAAAGTGCTGCTGCCTCAGGCTGTGATGGGGGCAGGAGCCGAGTCCTGGGGCTGCACCAGGCGGTTCCTGTTCCTTCGCGGGGGAGAAATGGCACTTTTTAGCAAGAGGGGGACAATGAAATGCTTTAATGCAGGAAGGCTCAGCAGTCACGAGTCCCAGGCCTCACGGGGTCTGCAGTTTCCTCACGAGGGGCAGCAGAGGGGCAGCTCTGATCCCTGTCCTCTGGGACAGTGACAGGACCCGGGGGAACGGCTGGAGCTGTGTCAGGGGGGTTGGGATGGATATTAGGAAAAGGGTTTTTCCCCCAGAGGGTGCTCAGGCGCTGAACAGGCTCCCCAGGGAATGGTCACAACCCTGACCCTGCCAGAGCTCAAGGGGCATTTGGACAACGCTGTCAGGCACAGAGTGGGATTGCTGGGGTGTCTGTGCAGGGCCAGGGCTTGGACTCAGTGATCCTTGTGGGTCCCTTCCAGCTCGGGATATTACGTGATTCTGTGACTCCTGGTTGTGCGGGATCTGAGCTGCTGCAGGGCAGCGCTCTGCACCTGCCGCGCACCGAGCACCGGCTGTGCCTGGAGCGGGTGCCCGGTGCCCCCGGGGCGAGGCGGGGCCGGGGGCGGGCCGGGGCCGCCCCTGCTCCGGGCAGCCTTGAATTAGCAGCGGCGGGTTCCGCGGCCGCAGTGCCCCGGTCCCGGCACCATGGGTGGCAAGAAGGTTTGCATCGTGGGTTCTGGCAACTGGTGAGCGCCGGGCACCCGGGTCCCCTCGGCGAGCACAGCGCGGTCCCCGTCCCCCCCCCCGGTACCCCCGGTAGCCGGTGCCAGCCGTCCCCATTCCTGCAGGTCACAGGGTGACCTGTGGTGCCCTGGGCTCCCCGGTGCCCACAGCCACGGCCTCCCTCTGCCCTCGCAGGGGCTCGGCCATCGCCAAGATCGCCGGCAGCAACACAGCGCGGCTGAGCAGCTTCGAGAGCCAGGTGAACATGTGGGTGCTGGAGGAGGAGGTGGGCGGCCGGCGGCTCACGGACATCATCAACACGGAGCACGAGAATGTCAAATACCTCCCGGGGCACAAGCTGCCCTCCAACGTGGTGAGTGTGGGCTGCCAGCAGTCTCTGCGAGGGGCAGAGCTGACGGGCGGGCTCTGGGGAGAGGCCAGCAGCTCTAGGGGGCTGCTGGAACCCCGGGGTGTGAAGGCAGGGAATGCACCGGGCTGTGCAGGGCTCAATTACGCCCTCCCTCTGACCTTCATCGGTGCTTGGATGAGCTGCAGCCCTGGCTGCTCTCACTGCCCACCTTTGCCCCTGCTCTGGCATCCCACAGATTGGGCTGGAGGCCATGTGGCTGCCTCTGAGCTGGCATCATCCCACTCTGCTCCAGCCTCTCTGCCCTGCCAGCTCTGGCAGGGACCTCGGCATGGTGACTGTGGGCCCTTCCTTCCCTTCCAAGCTTCCCAGTCCCTAACAACAGTCACGTTCTATTCAGGTGGCAGAGCCAGACCTGCTCAAAGCCTGTGCAGGGGCCGATGTCCTCCTGTTTGTGGTGCCCCACCAGTTCATCGGCAAAGTCTGTGACCAGCTCAAGGGCCACGTGAAGAAAGAGGCTGTTGGGATGTCGCTCATCAAGGTGTGAGCAGGAGCAGCACTCAGCAGGGTGCTGGGCCAAGGCAGGGGAGCTGGAAACAGCCTGGCTTGGAGGGGCTGCTAAGGGAATCCAGGGATTATGGAGCAGAAATGGGCAGTGGGGGGAAGAAGAGAAGTGGGGGCAGAGTCTTCGTGGGGATTTGGAGGTGTTGGTGGAGAAGGGTGAGGGCATATGGGGGATCTCAGGTCCTGAGAGGAGCAGGGCGCAGCTTTGTGCATCAGGATCAGTCGGAGCATTGCAGCACAGGGAATAGCGGGATTGGGGTGGAGGGCAGGTGTCCACGAGGGGCAGGTGCTCATGGTCTGGGTGGCAAGGTGGTGTTCAGTCAAAGGCTGGGCTCAACGTCCTTAGAGATCTTTTCCAGTCTAATTGATTCTGTGAACTCTGTCCCTGGCTGTCTCCCAGGGCGTGGATGAAGGACCAGATGGGCTGAGGCTGATCTCAGATATCATCCATGAGAAACTGGGAATAGAAATGAACGTGCTCATGGGGGCCAATATTGCAAGTGAAGTGGCAGAAGAGAAGTTCTGTGAAACCACCATCGGTAAGGAGCCAGCATCCCTCCTCATTAGCAGCTTTCATTTGTGATGATCAGGAAGAGGCAAAGGGTGGAGTATGGTGCAGCTCAGACTCCAG
>QWTY01010572.1:10582-29308 GCA_008033365.1 Pseudorectes ferrugineus | reverse complement strand
TTGTTACTGTTCATTTTCTCGTCTCATTGCTGTTTCTAGTAAATCGTTCTTATCTCAACCCATGATTTTCAGCTTTTGTGCCTCCAATTCTCAAGTCCATCCCAACAGAGTGGGAAGGGGAGGGAAAGGGGGGAGCAAATGAACAGCAGTGTGGGTTTGAGTCTTGGTGGGAGAACTAAACTGGGGAGTACCATTCCTAAACCACGACACCCCCTGAGGTTATTTATATTTATAAGCTTTGTAATTGATAAAAACACATAAATAGGTAGACTATTAAGTTGCAAAACTTAACTCTAATAACTCTATTTCTCAAACAAATTTCTGCCAAATTCCACTTCTCTAATAAAGTCCTACTTGGAAACAGTTTACAATGACATCAAGTCAGCCTTGGAATTTTCTATAATCTATTTTTCAATTTCTATATTCATACAACTTGGATCAGTTTCAGAAGCTGCATCTAATAGAAAACCTAATGTTGAAAGAACAGGGTTTCATTAGTTAAGGGAGGTAACTCAACAAATATGTCAAATAGTATCACTACATTTGTAAGGATAGATCCTCATGTGTCTTTAAAATGTATCTGTCACCCTCAAAAGAACTCAAACTTTTATTTTCTAAATATTTGAAACGTTTATCAACAATAAAATACTCTTGCAGCAAATTTACTATATAAAAAATTCAATCTATTTTCATTTTCTTTTGTTGCAAGTTGATAACTACAATTAACACAAATGGAAGAAAAATATGTTATTCCAATCAGAGCTGGTGGCACAGCCTATCTTAAACCGATTAACACTTTGTATTATAAAATCTTTTTCTCAGTTTCTTGGAACTCTGGGCAAACCTTATCTGTTTAGAGTTAGTTTTTTTAGGAAATATGCCTCAGGCAGAATTAATTTCTAAAAAAATGTCATCCATATGAGTTTGGACATCTATGACTACAGCAAAAATGGACCGAATGTAGGTGGGGGTTTTTTGTTTGTTTAGCTTTGTAATTGTTATGCTCCTAGTGTACAGTTCCAGCATTCCTTTTCACATGCTGAAAACAATGTTTTTAAAGCAGAAGAGATTTTATATGGTACAGTAAAAAAATGGAACACGCTGGGGCAAAGATATTTCAATAAAATATTGATAGCAGATGAGCAGTGAGAGGCATCAAGCCAGCAAAAGAAATTGAGACAAAGCATGAAGTGGAACGTGTATGTGCTGACGAACTTGAGACCAGAACTGAAGACTGCTCTGGAGTCTGTCTTGACAAAATTCAGCAAAACTCACTCCAGTTTGTCAATATCTCTCTTGTAACAGGTGGGCCAAAACTGGATGTGGTACTATAAATATGGTCTAACATGTGCTGAACTGAGGAGAATAATCACTCCCTGTATTGACTGGCCATGTCCTCCAGGTCCCTGATAACAATATTAGGAGAGGTCCCAGTACAGACCACAGCAGTTCTACACTTGCTACTGACCTCCAAGTGGAGTACAACCCCTTTAACCATGACTTTCTGGGTCTGACTAGCTGACCAGCTTTACATCATCTAGACATCCACCCACATAAATAATAATGTCCCAACTTGGATCTGAGAATATCATCAGAGAAAATGTGAAAAGCCTTGCTAAAGCCCTTTTCACCACATACAGATCACAATCATATTGGTCAGGCATGATTTACCCTTGGTAAATCCATGCTGCTTTTCCCAAATACTATCTTTTCCTTCACATGCCTAGAAATATATTTTAAGATGATTTAATTCACAGTCCTTCCCACAGGCTGAAGTAAGACTGCCAGAAGTTCTCCAGGTTGACCTTTGGTTGACTGCCAGAATTCTCTGTATTCTCCAGGTTGACCTTTTGGCCTTTTTTTGGACACAGGTGCAGCATTATTTGGTTCCTAATCCCTTATAATTCTAACTTTTGCCATGCTTTTTCAGGGCTTTGCAAGAATCCATACATTTCACTATTTTTTGGCTTGGGGTAAAGAGAAGGGCTGAATACCACAAATATCCCTGCCCCATTAAAGAAGTTACAGAAATATTTGTTGATTTTCCTGGATCCTGGGATGGTAAATGATCTAATGTGTGAGAGGGCTCTTATGACTCACCCAAAGCACTAATCTCAAGGAAATCCCCCAAAAAGGGGAAAGAAAGCATTAGTAGGCAGAGGAGAGAACAGACTCTAGAATTCACAACCTGAGGGAACAATACCAAATCCATAAGTCATTACTGAATTTTGAAGACACAGAAGGCCCCAAAGTTGGACACAGTGAAGATACAGATCTCCCAGTCTTGTTAAATAAGAAGCCATAAGAGCAAAATATTTAAGAGGATTTGGGACACAGAAAAGTTCAGCTTATTATTAAAGAGAATTAAAAATATAGCTGGCAATGCAACAGGAAAGGCAAAACACTAATAGAAAGGAAAAGCTCCAGTGATTCTAACACAAGCAATTGATACAGAAAGTGACATTTTCACATGTGTGTGCATGTGTGACAGCACACACCATGTAGAAAAAAGTGCCTTAAATCTTGCTGTATTTAAAAGGGAAAAATTCTCTTTCTGGAATAGCAGAAAAGGAAATAGAATTGCTTTGAATAGTGACAACAAGGCAAATTAAGCCTTCTACTAGTCTCTGTCATAGAGATCTATTCGTTTTTCTTAATATTTGACTGTTACAGATTATTCAAAGATCCTGCAATGCTTACAAGATAAGTTAATAACGATAATAGAGCCAAAAATCTTACATTCCTGGCACTAAAGGAACAAAATTTTCATAGTAATTTTTGTTTGAAACATAAATACAGACATGCCTGAGTACACACACCTGGCCATCTGTAAAGACGATTCATTGAGTCATCCTATTGATTAGTACATTAATTCTGCCTTGTTTAATATAGTCATACATGCAACATCCATCACACACTTAGGGATATTGTCAGCACAAAATGTACATACAACAGAATTTTATTTTATTTGCTGGTGGGAATTTAATGTCTGAAAGAGACAATGAAAACACCACCAAATTCTTATGTGCTGCTTTTTGGTACCCATATGAGAGATTAAGTTGCACAACATGCAAGGTAAGTGAAGAAAAATAGTCTCAATGCAGGGGAAAAAGGGGCTTTGTTTTAAACACATTTTGATTTTCCTTTGTCTCTGGAATCATACCACCTCCCTAGGCAGCACAAAACTTCTTATAATTCCAATGTGACAGACAAAGTTACATGAATTGCCTCTTCCAAACTCCCTGACTTTTACTTTCTTTAAGACCAAGTTTTTTGAGTCATTTGTAGTCTGACACAGAAATCATATCCCTCTTGTGTACACCTTTCCACAAAAAATGGACCTATTTGAAACTACCATAAGATATTGTGAGACACTTATTTCCTTGTCAAATGCTTTAGTGGTATAACATGAGTGGCCAAAATATTTCTGCCAGTTAATTTTTTTTTTTTTTAAATCATATCTTTTTCATTGGAATGCTTTGCTGAAGGAAATAGTAATTTTAGTTACAACATTTTGAGGACATAGGAAATTTAAACAGATTTTAGGAAATATAATTTTACTGGGCAAGGTAACAGAAAAATTAATGAGAACAATTCAGGAACACAAGTTGACGCTAACAACTAGAGGGGCCATAATATCAAACAAGCCCCTCCTTAATTCTATTGGTTATGTAATTTTCAATATTAAGTAGAGATGAATATTTGCTTCCATGTTCATCTTTTCAAATTGTACATTCTGCTTCCCTCCATGATCAGAGCAGGAAGACTGTGAAAGTCTATCCTCCCATTGATAGAGAATTAAGTTAATGAAATTCTGAATTCTGGGTTTAATGCCAATGAAGCATGAGTCATTTCTCTACATGCTGAACATGTGCAATTAAAAAATAAACACCTGAGAGTTTATATTATCTTGTATGAAGGAAAAAATGAACTTTGCCTTGGCAATCAGGTTGCTTTATCTCAGGGATTTTTAAAACTGTGGCTTAAATTTTATCTATTTTTTTTGAAAAAACGTATAACTAAATAAACCTTTTTAAAAGGGGAAAAGTATCAAAGCTACTGAAAAGACAAAAGGAAAACTTATAAAAATCATAACTACTTTGAAATAATTGAAAACATCACTTTGCAGACTTTAGGAAGGTTTTAAAAGACTAATAGAATTGAAAAAAAATATGAAAAATGTTCCCTTTTTTATGAGTAGTACATTAGGTAAATTTACTTTTTTAAGCAAGGAACATTATACCAAAATTTGCTCCCTCTGGTATTATAATGGACTTGTTGACAAAATTCAGTCTAATACATTGAAAATATTCCTGTTCTTCTCAACAACAAAATAGCATTCGGAAACTATCTAGACCACTGATAACCTTGTATCAGTCAGAAAAACACAAAAAAGGGAAAATCTGCTGTGCCATTACATATGTAAGAGTCTTACCTAGACTTTCCACAAAAAAAAAAAGAGAGATGCATTTTCCTATTGTGGGATTATGCTTTGCCTAAAACTTTGTTAATGCTGAAAAACAACCCAAACCAACAAAAACTTTGAAAATCAGTTTTCCTATTTCCCCCATTTGTAACTCTCTAGAAAAATATTAACTTCAACAATGAATACAATCCCTAATATTGCCTGCTCAGTGAGTAACCTTGCAAATAGATTTCTTGCCGACTGTTATTCTTTGATTTCTTCCAGTAGGTGAAATAAATCCTTTTTTATTAAGCTACGATTATGTAGTTTACAATTTTCCACTACTATTAGCATGTTAACTTAGACTTTCTTTTCTCTACCAAACATTGGTGCTATCATTTAGTGCTTTCTCCATATGTTGCTCAGTGTGGTATGTGCTAGGAACTCCTAGCACCTGGACCATTTCTCAGTTCTCCTACTCCTCATCAATAATTCCTGCTTCATATGTCCATCACTCAGCAGCCCACACATACATTTCCTAGTTTGTTTTTTTTTTTCTATTTGGTTTCTTGATCTTTTTTTTTTGTATCAGTCTTTAAAACCACTTTTACTTTTTCTCTAGAAAGACAACACCAGTTGATGAAAAGATATGGAAGAGTTACTAAACTTACATGTCACCAAACTTTGCCAAGGTTTCTTTTTTTTTTTCTTAGATCTTTTTTTTCATATTGAACAGGTTTTTTTCTTTCTTGGTGGAGGGGGGATGGGGCTTGACATAGCTATATCAGAGACATCCAAGTCCTTTACTTCTCATTAATATTTGATAAAAGGACATAGCCTTGAAGGGCTGCTAGGTAGGATGACTTCTAGGATTGGTAAAGGCAGCATCTCACTCCTGCAAAATCATACTAGGCTAGGCTTGCATCAGGGTCTCAAGGCTACACATCAGTGTTGGTTACTGTAACTTGGTTCCTCTCACAGTCAGGAATTTGGATCACCTCGAAGATTCCTTGTAAGCACAGATGAAAAGAAATGTACTTGATCTGGAAACAAATTTTTTTTTGATGTTTGGATTGTTCACCAAGATGTAAAACTTCTTTGCGGATATACATCAAGCTCTTAACAAGAATGTGGAAGATCCTATGATAAGTTTTCCGACACTATCGCTCGTATATCTTGATCACTCATGAATCATCTAAATATTACTTCAAGTAATGCAATGCACTTCCTCTCATCATCATTGTTTTTCTTTATCTTGAGCTGGAGATCAGCCCAAAACTTTAACTTGTTTTGTGTTGGTGTAACATCTCGTCTGAAAGAACACCACATTCAGGGCTTCCACTTGCTTTCTTTAGTAAATGTTACATAGGAGTAATAAAGTCCATAATTATCAACACCTTGCAAATACTGTCTAGCCACATCTGGGTGGACCAACCATCAAAAAAATAAATTAATAAAATACAGAGCAGTGCATCAACCTTAAAAACAAGAGAAGAAACTGAGAAGGACTCCTCTGCAGGAACCAACAGTTAACAAATCTCATGCTATATGGTCAAAAAGGAAAGAGGATCAGAGGAAGTACTGAGTTAATGCCCTCACTTGGAAAAAAAAATAATTAAAAAATCTTCATTTCCTTGAAGATTTTCCCTATCTGATGTCTTATGACAAGAATTTTTAACCTGAGAGGTTCACAGAAACTTGAAGTCACCTTTCTGCATGAAGATCCTAAATTTGACACTAATAGCAAATTCCTTCAATTCCCTACTTCCTGCCAGAATGCCCAAGCATTGTCAGATGCCAGGGTTCTGAGTTACAAGAAACACTAAAGGATTGGTCTATATTAGTTTTAGTGCATGTCTGTGCCAATAGACTTGGAAACCATCCGAAAAACATCCTGATAGATTTCAGAAGTCTAACTCCACTTGTCTCTAGCTACACCAACTGTAATTTAATTTCAGTAAAGTCATGCTGCAGATTTCTAGTAAATTCAAGTGCAGAAAAACTACTAATATAAGAAAGTCTTCAGTGGCAGATAGCCATAGCCTAAATCCAAGCAGGATACACAGGTATAGGCTGATGATCAAGGAAATTATTTAGGATTGTTATATGGAAAATAAAATCTCTGAACAGCACACCCAGGCTTTGAAGTGGACAGTTACCTCTGTCTAGCCAGAAGAGATCAGATAACAGATTTCTAGTAAGAAATTTCTGGTCTCTCTAAAAACACTTTAGCCCTTCCCTGTCTATCAACCTAGAGTCTTCATTTTGAAAGAGCATTTGTTACCAAGGAAAACAACAGGAAATAATTACAAGATCACAATTTCATTATACTAGCAAAATATTTTATATTATAAAACAGTTACTGTCAATGCATCTTAAAACACCTATCCTTTAAAATGTTTGTGTGCTTCATTATCATTTCAGTATCTTAATTATATTCTTAGATGTGAAAGGCTATTAAATTCCAAAATACACTTAATTTAAACAAAGGCTCATATTAACTGGGATGCATTGCTTCTTAACAGTAAATGTAATTTTCCTCTTTTCTGATTACTTTCTTTGGAACCACACTTATTTCTCTCAAAGAGGAAGGATTTTAGGAACAATTCAATACACTTTCTCTTTCATCTACCGCACTTCATTATTGACCTACACTGGACATTTATTTGTTTGCTTCTTGTACTAAAAATCTGTTCTAGTCATGCAGCTGAAGAGCTAGGATTTCCTTTTGTATTACATGGTATGTAAAGACTGTACATATATAACTCATCATGGGTGCTCAAATTGTACATTTAAATAGATGAGATAACTCTTCCACAATTACAGAAATATTACTTCCAAATCACGTATTATGTTTGCATCCCTACAAAAATTACAATTCCACAGTAAATAAGAAAGGAGGTCCAAAAGAGAAGAAAACCACAAAAATCATGAATAAAAACTTAAGTGCCCCATTCTGGGTTATATCCTATTTGAATTCTTCCAAACATGTGCCTCCCATATGAAACTGGGAAGGAAATGATTCTGCAATTCCATCTACTGAATGTTATTTCCACTGTGCAGAGTCCTGGAAATTGCCTGGGCAGAGGAAAAGGTCTGAATTTACATAAATGGGTTTCTGTTTTGCATTGCACACTACCTTCCTGTCATTTAAGTTCTAACCAGAAAAAATAGAAGCAGAAGAGAGAGCTATAAAATGCAATCATTTATCCTCTTATTTCTTAATAATGGCCCACATACTACCATCTGTTGTGTAATACCACGCAAGCAGTAATGTGACAGAGCAAAAGCCAACACAGGGACAAGGAGCAGGGACTCCAGTGAGTGACGCCCAGACAGTGAAGAACCACCCCAAAGCAGAAACAGCATGGCAACAATAAGAGAGTGATATAAAAAGCAAGGGCCATGTTAACTATCACAGCAAGAAAAGGGCAAAGGAGCCACCAATATGCTGCTTCCAGTCTGCAAAAGGAGAACAGGAGATGCTGGCTCATTACAGATCAAAGGACCACAGACAGGATCTCAAAGCATCTAAACACCTGCCTCCAGCTCAGCTTTCAGTCATACTATCTGCAGCTAGCAGTGGCTCCTTCGACGTTGCTAAATCCAATTGCCACAGAGTAGAAGTTTTGTTACAGCTTTGGATGGAGCTGGATGTGATTTGGGCCCTTAAGAAAAGGCAGTGTGCTGCCTGAAAAGCATAAAGACCTTTGGGACTGGGGAAATGACTGCATTAACAGAGGCACAGACCGTGCATCAAGGGAAGTGACTTTTTTTTTTACTCAGCGTTCATTAGATCACATCCATAACACTCTGCCCAGTTTTGGGACTCCAGTGAAATTGCTGTGACAAAGTGAGCTCAGCAGAGGGTCCCCAGGACAGCCAGAGCTGGACCACTCGCCCTGTGGGGCAGAGAGATTGAGGGCAGTAGCTGCTCCATCCTGCAGCAGGGATGGCTTTGGGGGCATCTAACTGCATCCCCCCAGGGCTGGCAGGGAGGTTATCGAGGAGATGGAGCCAGGCTCTTCGCAGGTGTGCCTGGTGGGAGGAAGATGCACAATGGGCATAAACTGAGGCAAGAGATGTTCAGGCTGCATATGAAAAGCAACGTTTTCACCATGAAGACAGTTCAGCAGTGGGACGAGCAGCTCAGGGAGGCTCTGCAATCTCCATCCCTGGAGACTCAACTGGACATTGCTCTGCGCAACTATGTTTGCTCAGACCTCGGACCTCAGAGATGGCTCTGCTGTGAGCAGGAGGTGGACAAGAGAACTCTTCAGGTCCATTCACATAAGAAATAACTTCTTAATCTAAAAAAGGGATGCTAACAGACCTGCGAGGATATCTGGACCTTTGTGAGTTTGCACAAACCCTCATGGGATTAGGCCATTATTTAAGATGAAACACATTTCCGTGACATCAGCATATATTGCACAAAACCAGCAATCAACAATAGGATGAGGGGATGCAAGAGACTGGAAAACAAGACTTAAGCTAAAAATGTACTAAGAGGCAGGAAAAAAAACCCCAAAACTGTTTCATGAAAGAATAGCAAATCTTAAACCATAAGATTACAAGAGGAACATAATAAGGGAGCAGAGAAATCCCAAGATCACAGAAGTGAAAGAATGGGTCATAAAAGAGTGAAAACAATTCAGAAAGAGAAGAGTTTTCTCCACCTCTGCATGTGGATTTACCCTTGGAATATGAGTTCTTATGGTAGTAACACTCCAGGATTTTTGTCAAGGGGTGGCATATCAACATTATGCCTCTAGGACAGGTCTCTGGCTGCTATTTCAGAGGAGTAAGTGCTTAAGAAACCTCTACCAAGTAAATGTTCATTCCTCTAAGTACTAAATGGAAACCACGCCTATAACAGCACTAAGAATCTTGTCTGTTAACTGAAAAAGTACATCATAAAAATAAAAAACCAAAAAGGGGCAGAATTAACGAATATATTAAAAATAAATCAGGCTAAGTATAAGGCAGTAATGTCAGGGCAAAAAAGAAAACTTTGATGGGAAGAAATATGCATAGATCTGATAGTAGAAAGATAATGAATAATTCCTTCTTACCCTCCAGATAAAATTGAGATTTAAAAAAATGAGTAAGCTTGAATTTTTCAGCATTTTTGGAAAATGTAGATGACACGCAAATTTAGACTGAATACAAAATAAAATAACTATTTTAATTTCTCAAAATTTAAATAAATGCAAGAGAAAGAGAAATTATTACTATTTACAACCCTCTCCATTCTTTACTATTTCTAAGTATTAGTATATCTGAGTTTCATATGGGCTACAACCTAGGTACCCAGTTTCATGCTGTACTATAACTGATCACTTACCACATAGGCAGTTACAAACTCTTTATTTTGTCTCAATGAAATCTAAAAAAATTAAGGATGGAAAACAGTCTTCCTCGACTAGCTTTTGTTATGCTACTTTAAATGCTAAATTGGTTGACAGTGTTGGTAAATCAAACCTAGTAGGGCAGAGTAAGCATATTAAAATCCTATCAGCTGCCTTTACTAGGCAAAGATGTAGGGATTTTTCCAAGCCAAGTTACTTTCTCTCAAGCCATGCTGCTGTAATACTGTCAGGACTGAGCTGCTGCCTAATCCATAAAATCAACCAGCCTACTGGGATTATTCTGGTTCTGGCTGGTAGCCTGGTGTTTGAAAGAGATAGCTAAAATCTGATCAGTTCATGTGCACATGGACCTATTCCCTTAACAAACATTTTAATTAGGATTTTTAAATACACATTGAAAAAAATGCATTCACACTTCACAGGGTATTTGTATAGACAGTCATTTGAGGAACGAAAATCCCAGTTCTCCTCAATCCCATTTCCTTGCTATCCTAAAGTTTCTTTGAAATATGTTTCCCAATCTAACCTTTCATTTTGAAGAGCAATCTGAATACCAGGCTACTGTGTATGCATTAAAATAAAAGGGGAAAAATACAGCCTTCTGTAAAAGTGAATGTTAACAAAATTTAAACTAATGCCTTAATACTACAACAACATAAATTTTCTAATTTGTAACCCAGGTGCACACTTGAAAAATAACACCATGCTAGAGACATGGAAAAGGGGGAAGATGATTCATAACTCAAATAAAATAGGTTTCACCATTATCCTTTCAAATATCAGCTGCAATTAAAAAAAAATGCTTTCAATATCAAACTTCCTGCTAGAGTTACTAGGCATGCAAACAATATTTATGCAATATTTCACTATGAACATTAGATCACTAGATGAGTGTTAATATCCTTGTGAGGTGACTAAAATATGCTGGATAGTTAGAAACCATTTCCAGTTTTCAGAGTTTTCACTTTTAACATTCCCAAAGCACATGATTATGTCCAGATCTGTTCTATTTTTGACCCAAAGGTATTGGCTAATTAAAAGGAATATGTTACGGGTCTTTGAGTAGAAAGAAAAGAAGAAACATACTTTTCCAAAACTTCCTTTAAATTTTCCTCTCAGTTTACTTAAATCGGCTGACTTGCAACAGTTTCCATAATTATCTTGTTAGATCAGCTCAATTAAAAATAAGTGTTTATTAACACAGACTAAATTTGAAAACAAATCACTTACATGAAGAAATCGCTTGAATGCAGTAAGTGATGTGTATATATAATTCTTCCTGCTAAACGGCAAGTTAAAACCCTAACCACGAAATCTCTCCCTGCATTGACAAACTGGGTCAGGAGTGTTAGAGGATCCAAATAACTGTAGGCTTTCAATGCACATAAATTATTAGGGCTGTATCCATGCTGTACATGACGCCAGTGGCTGAGCCCCAGGTGTAATCCCCTTCCTATCCCTTTCAATCTGTGAAAGCCTTTAATTTCAGCTGTAGCTCCCTTTAGCCAGATCTTGAAACCATGGGGGAGGCTGGGGTCAGAATCAGGTGACAAAGGCTGGCTTAACTCTAACATAACACTCACAGGGGGGAAAAAAATCACGGCTGAGAACAAACTCATGATGCAGATTGTAAGGACCTCTCAGATGCTGAGTATCTGCTGAACTATCAAGAGGTATATTCAGAAAAAAATAAATTACATTAACCAGGAAAAGAGAAGAGACATCTTTGTCTTTGCATTCCCTATTCTTGGCTTTCTCACCTTATGCCAAAGGGGAGGGATAAACACACACAAGTGCAGGACTCAGCTGGGGGGCTCAGACACACTGCTGGCCATGGACAACAGCAAGTGGTGCAAGCCCATGTGTGTACATCTACAAGCACAGCCACAGACATATCCACTAGCCTGCAGTGTTTGGTTGTCTTGTTTTCAGAAAACATTAAAACGATAAATATACACCCACCACAAAAGTAGTATTATTTAGAAAAACTTTCCTCCCCGTTGATTTTTAAAGGCTGTAAATATGCCTCAGTGTCTTTAAAAATAACTCCCATGCCAATCCAACAATGCCAAAACTGTCATTTTGGTGCTGTTCTTAAATATAAACATACATTATAGGCATTTCAGATATTCTGAAGAAGTATTAATAGTAGGCAGATTACCTATGAGATCCCTGGATGCTCATCGGAAAAATGCATCAACTAGATGAGAAACTACCAGGTATAAAGGGAAGATAACTGAGTTTAGCTTAATCTAAACTCAGCCCATGTCTGTACATGTGTGTGTACACGTACACTCCAAGTGGTCTAGACTTCTTTGGGAGAAAAAGGTGAAAGAGAGAAAAATGCAATAGAGAGAATCTGAGGTAAAAGAAAATTGCAAGATTGCAGTAATTTGCAAGAGAAGAAAAGGAATTATTCTAAACAGAAATGTAACCCTTCTTTTACGATTATTTTAAAATAGTTTTGATTTTTTACAAAATTTTTGAAATGTTTTCATTTTATTTGTTTCTAAAATTAACTGAAATTTGTTAGCTGATAATTTGAAAATTCTTTTAGCTTAATTGTCATTGGGGATAAATTAATTTTGAGTATCTATTATGACAATTACATACAGCTACATTTTCAACTCTAATGCATTTTTAATAACCTTCATCAGCCAGTGATTTGAATTTCAAATTTCCTTCTATGAAGAAGTAAAAATTAGATAGTTTTGTGCTAATTTTCATAATAAATTGCTCTTTATTTACGTTGCAAAGCCTCCCTTACTCCAAGTAAATCAAAACCTTAAATGAAACTTTGTACTCATAAGACTTATTATATTTCATCTCCCTTTATTAAGAGAAAGCAAATTACAGAGGCAAACCTGTTGGCCCTCCCTCATACACCATAACCTGCTGTTTGTACCTGTCTGCTTCTTATTATAGCTACTGCATAAGGGTCCCGGCCTCTTCCCATTTCCACAGCAATATGGTAAACATTCCCCAGCAACAGACACATAATTCAGAGCAGCTTCAAGGGAAAATGTTGTCGTTAGGAAAAAAAAAAATAAAATCCTCACATAACATTTTTTTACTAGTGTTATAAACTGCAGTCTAGATAATTAGGTCTTTAACTTTCATCATGAACTTTTATTTTTTATGTAGTATACCTACTTTTGACACTTGAATAGTGAAAATACATGCACAAAATATTGGAAAAAAATACAAATGCAGAGTTAAGTGCTGAAGGTTAGGAAAGGAAGACCTCAATATTACTTTGATTACTAGTTCCATAGGCCTAGTTTACCATTTTCCTGCTGTTTATGGCAGAGGGCCCCACTGGGTCTGATTTATGGCCTTTCTACCCTGTATCTTACGACATATAAATACCTTTAAGTTTATTGTCACCTATTCTATACATATTATGATACACATTGTCATAAATATATGATTGCATTTGATTTTCCATAACTATTTTTCACCACAGTCAGAATAAACCGTGAATACCATTCTGCTAAGTAAAGGCTTTATAAGTTTGTTTGACTGTCATAAATTCATAATGTTTTTCTGACTTAATGGTACAATCTGACTTCTCTCAGGGTTCTTCTGTAATGGTCATCACACAAGTATATTTCACACAGATGGTTTCACAAATATTAATTTTCTTTTACACTATCCTTGCTTCTGAGATGTGTGGATTATATTGGCAGGCAAGAAACAAGGAATTGCATAGTGAAAAAAATGAAAGTCAAAAAAATGTCCTTCAAACTTTTGATTTGAATTTAAGATATCCAGATTCCACTTTTCACTTGCATTCAAAAGGAGAGTTTGGTTAGTGCAACTCTCTTTTATATGCTAGCTCAATCCTTTCCTCTTGATTTCCCCCAATGGACCAATGAGGACCTGCTTCAGAGACATTAATTCCAGTCTCTCCCCTCCTAAATGCCTATCCCCCAGCTTCATCAGGGTCCCTGCTACTGAAACCCTCTCCAAACACATGCTCTTCTTATTTCGGAACGCCCTCTCCTGGGCCACATCTGAGAAGTGAACGCCTCCCAGATGCTGGAACAAATGAGGTAGTGTTATTGGAGAGCAATTTACTTGGGTGTAAAAACCTGAACAATCCCTCCTTGCTTTCTGTTAATGTGCACCTGTCCTGCTGCACAGACTTTCTTGACCAGGTATAGTTGAGCTGAAGAGACAGATCATGCCCATGCTCTTTGCTTCCTTGTTCACCTCCCTCTCGTTGTTGGGATTGTTATCTCTGCACCAGTCTTTCTGGCTTTGTACAGTCAAATAAAACAGATCTATTACTTTTATAATATATATTTTCTACAAAATCTTCCCATCCCATTCTTCGTTTCAGCATTTCTCATATCAATTATTTGAGCAGCCATCTTTCCATCGATCTTGGTGTTCTCACATCTATCCAAAGGATAAGGTGCTCTCATAGAGTGCCAGAACATTTATAATTTTATTTATCTCCCATGCTCTAACATTTGGTCTATTTCTTCTCTTAAGTTTTAATTCAAGAATTTTCCTTTCCATGGAACCAAGGGCCAGAGGATATATATACAGAGAATGGCTCCATGATCTCACCTCAACACCTGTCCCTGTACTAGTCTCTAAAAATGACAAGTAGTTCTTACAGTGAATATCAGTCCTTAGCCCTGAAAGAACTGGGGAAAACACATTTCTTCACTCAGGAGAGAAAATTATCCGAATTTCCATCATATTCAAAGCTTTACAGATGACATGAAACATTTTAGCTGTCAAAGTCTGAAGTGTTTCTAAAAAATATGCACAAAATACAGGTTTGCAAGGCTTTAAACTTTGCCAAAACATGGCTAGATTTACATGGCAAAAGCAGAATATACATAACTAACACATAGACCAGCATATCCTCTACAGTAAAGCAATAACACTAGAGCAGTTCAAAAAAAAGTTCTCCTGAGACAGTTTTAAGAGACACTAGGAAGATTAAGTATATTTTTTCCATCACTGAAATATACTCAGGAGAGGGTAAGACCAGTTTGACACAATACATGCAGCACAGGGATGTATCAAGAGCTAGTAGCAACTTTAGTGACACATATTTCATAGTTCACAGAAAAGTCTGTGTTGGATGGAACCCCTGGAGGTCATCTGGTCCACCTTGAAAGCAGGGTCTTCAATTAGGTTACACAGGGCCTTGCCAAGCTAGGTCTTCAAGGTTTCCAGTGAGGAAATGCTGAGCTCTCTGCTTAGCCTGCTCTCACGTTTAGTTGTTCTAAACATCAGTTGGCTATTCTTTTTTTATTCCTTATATCAAGCTAATTTCCCCTGAAGTAACCTCTGCCCATTGCCTCTTGTCCTTCCCCCTAGCATCCTTGAGAACACCTCAGCCACCTTATCAAAACTGGAAGGATGTGATTAGTTGCCCCCAGGCCTTCTTTCCTCACTAGTGCAAATCTAGGTCCTTCAGTCTTGACTCAGGTTCTCCAACCCTCAGCTTCCTCACTGACACTCTCTGGGGTTTTTTCGTGTCTTCAATAGAGCAGTGAGGGGACCAGAATTAGGCACAATATTACAGTTCTGGCTCAGTACAGAGAAGCCTTCCAGGCTGAGAGTCCTCACGCTGCTGCCCATACTCCTCCTGCGGCTTTCCAGGACATGGTTTGCCTTCATTGCTGCCGCACAGCTGGCTCAGCTCAGCTCACTGCCCAACGGGATCCTCGGGGCCTTTCCAGCAGAGCTGCACTCCAGACACTCAGTTCCCAGCCTCTTTTACTGCTTTGGTTATCAGGCTGCAGGTGCAGGACTTCTTGTTTAGCTTTCTAGAGGTCATGAAGCCTCCAGTCCTGGAGATATTCAAACACAACTGGACATGGCCATGAGCAATGTGATCTGACTGATGCTGCTTTGAGCAGGGGATTGAACTAGATGGTTCCAGAGGTCCTGAATTGTTCTATGGTTCAATGACATTTTGGAAGTTTTACATCATATTTTTTTTTCTCCTCCTGCTAAAATGTTTAAACGTTCCTCCCCTGCCCAATATTATTTTTTCCAAGAAAAATGTTTGGTCTTGCAGCTTCTTTTAATACTTAATGTAATGGGAATACAGGCGTCTATTTAAACAGCTGATTTGTAAGAGCAAGAGTGTCCCTTTTGCTGCCAAACTGCACACACACACTCAACTACTACTACGAATTTACTGTAATAAAATGTACATGGATCTTCATGTAAGAGCCACCACTAAGAGGTCTTGGTGTTGCTTTGTGTTTAAAAAGTGAGATTATCTTTACTTTTCCTACTGTTATTTCCCTCCTTGATACTTCTATTCAGCCACTGATGCCACTTTTGAGGAATTCAACATCACACGTTGACCCTGCTTCTTTATTTAACCTGTGAATTTATACTTCAAATTAATACATTGTGACTCAAAGGTTTAGATGGATGAATGGATACAGGAAGGGACTCATAGGATCACTTATGCATTTTAGGTCCATATTTGTAGGACCTCGAAGTCCTGTCAGTACACTCAACTTGTAGATTTATTCATTACATTTTTAAGGAAAGAAGATATTATTACCTTAATACAATCTTTGTTGAAAAAGATTTTGTTTTATTAGTTTGTATGCTGCCCTTTGATGTGCTCAGACTCTCTTAACAGCTTTATTACCAGCACAGCTCCAATTATTCCTCCAATTTGCTTTCTGGTACACAGAATGCTTGCTTTGAACAACCATGTTCAAATACTTCTGTATTTTAAGAGGCATCTGATAATTACTGGAAATCTTTTTGTTTGGTGTACAGAACTGTAATAATTTTGCTAACAGTTATTCATTTAAATAGGGTTCATTTTAATCTCATTGGCTGAGTAATAGCAGCCTATGGAAGCAATGTCCTTCATAACCTTCCCATACCAGCCACATGATTTTGCTAGAAGATATTACTTGAAAGTGCTATAAACAAATATTTGAAGACAATTACATGCCAAAATTAGGAAAAATGAGAATATAATTTTCAGGAAGATTTAGTTATCTCTGCTTTGGAAGACTTGGAAAAATAGGGATGTAAAAACCACAGAAAGTACATTTCGGCACCTCTTTCAACCTCAAGGAGCAAAGAATTACAGAAAGTTAAATTCTTAATTATTTGCAGATAAAAAACTTGCAATATATTATTCAAAACTAACATGGTCACACACACATTCACTGGGTTCATAAGAAAATACTACATTGAGGTCACTATTTTGAATTTTTCTGAAAGAAGTTTTGGGAAAAAGAAAATTACCATACTTTTAAAGAACAAGGGTAAGGGGAGAAGAGGGAAAGGAAAAAAGTGTTCTAAATCTGGGATGGTTCTAAAAGCAAACAACATCGGTGAATGTGACCAGACCTTCATAAGGTATTCCTATTTAGCTTTCATCAGATATGAATTTTTGAATGAATTTAACCAGATGAGAAAATAAAGACTTATTGAGGAACTATAGATCAACTAACAAAGAGTAGAAGCAGAATGGTCAACAGAGCAAAACCAGGCAGGTTTGAATCTGAGATTTTGAGAAACAGACAGCATAACAATTATACCAAGAAAAAAAACTGCAGAAGGGAAATTCAAATAATATTAAAATTTAGAGGCAAATCAAGTGTTTTAATATATCTTATCACAAAAAACACAAGAATTAACCCTAACACATTTTGATGGCTGTTTATCCACCTTTCTTTTTAAGAACACCTTTGCAGCTGAGAAACAATGCAATATCATGAGAAATAACATGTCAGATTATAGAAGTCCATAAGGAGACTTGCACAACTTCTGATTTGTAGTGAACATGAGCAACATAAGAGTCTGAAATACTCCACAATAAAGCAGGACTCTTGGACTAAACTAGAATAAGCAGTAGGCTAGTTCACCTTTCTTAGCAATAAGAATCTTTATTTAGGCAACCTGGCAGTGGCAGAGAACACCAAGGAAAAGACCAAACCAGAACCCACGGGTGGAAACAAGGAGAGAGAAGTTCTTATAAGGATTATGATAATGCTACCATATATAAGTATTTTTATGTATTTCCATTTCAGGGTTGTAATTATATTTGAGAATTGTATGAGCTAGCACATATATGACCATGCCAAAATTCAGTGGTTTTCAAAGTTATCAGGAATTCACTTAACCTGAATAAACACCTCATGGTTCAAGGTCATCTCAATTAGAGACTAGGAATCGTGCTGTAGAAGAATACGTATCTTATTGTTCCTGAATACCGTGTTCTTAAGCACAAAGAGAACCTGTCCCCTCCTTCCTTTTACCAAACAGGCCTATCTGGCTGTGTGCTTGTGAGCACACGTGCACAGGAGACCTTAATGCCAAGAAGTGTTCAAGAAGCTGCTGTAGCAGATATAAGAGCTTGCCATAAATCACTGGGATTGCATTCCACAAGATTCTTCAGGACAATCAACCTATGAATGAAAATTGTAAGGTATCTCCTATTGTGTGGCCCTGGCCACAAACTTAATCCAGTAAATTACAGTGAAAAGGCTACTGCTGTTCTTTTTCTTGATTATTATCTATTTTTGTGGACACATATTATATAATGTGCTTAACACCATCTGTCCCATATACATTTTTGACTATCAGAAGTCATTGCTAAAATGTTTTGCAATTTATTTCCTTTTGCATTTGCAGATTTATATAAAGCACATCATAATCGAACATAATGACGGGAAAAACAACATAAATCTAAAAATCTTATCCTACTTTAATCTTGCTAACTTAAAACTCAAAACCTTAGAGATAGCTGTTGTTTACACAATCTTAACAGAACAATCTCTCATATTGGGGTGATTAAATCAGTAAGTCTTGATCTCTATGCCAGATGTCAGCTATTTATTTATTTGAAGGGTAAGCACACCAGCACTGACAGATTCAAGCTTGTCTTGCTCCAAGACAGCTATATGTTGTCAGGGACAGACCCAACCCACAACATTT
>QWTY01010572.1:0-10302 GCA_008033365.1 Pseudorectes ferrugineus | reverse complement strand
CAACATGAAAGTGCTTATTTCTACTCTCTTTCTTGCACATTTGCTTCATACTCTAGGGTCTTTGGCAAGGTTTTTGATCCTGATGGGTCAGAATCTATTCTGGTTAGTTGCTCTTCAAGCTCTACTTTGCTCTTTCTAATTCTGCTTTAACAATTAATTGGCCAGCTGTGTAATGCTTTTTCTAGTTCATTTGGATACACTCCAGGTTTGGACGTTTGATCTCTCATTTCTAGTAATCTTCATGTTGCTACTTAACCATGCTGACTTTCTGCAATGCTCCTGAAAGCCTCTCCTAATGGGTTACAGGAACTGGTACTGCCTGATCAGTATGTCTCCAAAGCATGAAAAATTCACTTTTTATATACCTTATATCTTCTATTACAGAAATAAGAAATCTTTTTTATTTATGCTCTCTTTTAAGTTGGGAAAGCTGTGGTGTCTGTTTTTTGGTCTTTTCTGACAGTGTAGGGGTGGCTACCAAGAACACACCCACCCCTGGCATGGATGCAGAGCTAATGCTATTTTATCCCCTCTTTTGAGGGAGCAATGGGAGTCAACACAGCTGTTCTGCACAGTCTCTGCAATGAATGTTCAAGGGAAAACAGAACAGCTAAGCTATAAACTTACCTGAGCAAGAGTGCAATGATCTAAATTTACGGTAATGAGAAGTTTTAATTTGATACCAGAAACTGCAATGAACAGATGAGGTCATATTTTGGCTAATGAATGTAATATGCACTGTTGCTGTCAGGAGGCACTTGTCTAGGGCTAATGCCATTACTGTTATTTATAGTAAGAAAATTACTAGTAAAAAAAAAAAAACCAACACCAAAGCAATGCACAACAGCAATTTCCAGAATTACAGAATAGCAAACAAACCCATACATAGTCTGGATACTGAGTGGGGGGAGGGGAATCATTTTTCTAAAGAGGCAATTCTGGGTTTTTTCCTTTGTTTAGCCCCTTCTATAAATCACATTGCCCAGTACACAAGTTTATTACATAAGTATAGGAGATATATAGTCATCTAGGTAAAATACTTTAAAGAGGAATTTCATTTAAGCCTCTTTTCAAAGTCAAACATGGAAAAGTGGAGACTTTGATGAGTTACTTATATCGGGGTACTGTTTGTGATCCTGAATATTGATTTGAACACAGATAAATGAAAGATAATTTTTGTTATATTTCCACTTGAGATGTAAAATTTTCTTCTGTATCTCTGCATAAGAAAGCTAAAAAAAATTGCACAATACAATCTAACTCTGTGCTACTGCTAGGCCTTCTCCCAAGGTAACCTAGACTGATCTGAAAGTCTGAAGGACGTAAGTTCCTCGAGAAACACATTCTGAGTACTCCTCTGCATCAACACCTTCTACTACTTACAAAGAAATTGTACAGGGAAAAGGATCTCAGGATCGATATATATAGTCTTATATGAATATTAGTGAGTGAGCAGAGCCTTTTGTCCCTTTATGCATGTTGTCCTTTCATAAGGAGTCAGACTTGCAACTTATATTTTAGTCTTTCTTTAGAAAGTACCAAGTCTCAGTTCTTCAATATTTAATTTTTTTTTCATTGATTCTCAGCGTTCAGAGTTAATCTTCAACTTTTCATACCATAGGCCCTCTTTATATTTTGTGATTGAGAAAGGAAATGCAGAATTTCAAAACAGGGCTAATAGCTTGCACTGACTAGAGATAAATATGCATTTTGAACAACTTCAAAATATAACAAACCAATAAACAGCTCTAGAAAAGAAAGAAAGAAAATCAGGGTATTTTCATCCAATACCAGCAATCAAATAACTAAATTTGATCCTATAACAACCTGCACTGTTCCCTCAATAGTCACACTCGATGACTATTCACAACTCACGCACATCTACTTCACCACTATTTTATTTATCAGAATGGAGGCAATTGAGAATAATCACTATGAAATAATAAAATATCCTTGGAAAAAAAAATCAAGCCAAAGAATAAGATTCTGGGTTTCTATTTTGTGATAATATACCTTCAGAAATGATTTCATGGCTTTACTTGAAAAATGGGTATAATCCAAGTGAACGGATACAATTCCTCTTTCTCTACAGCCAGAAACACATTATCCTTTTAAATAGGAAAGAGTATCCATTTCTTTCTCTTTCCTTCCTATCCTTATGGAATGGAATAAGAGGGGAAAAAACAGATGAAAAAGAATAACACCCCTCCTTTCCACTTGCAAAGGGCGACTCTTCCATCAATACTACAACATGCAGCTGCATCTGTATCTATGTTACTTTTCTTCTTTCTCACATAATTCCTGCATTTCATATTATTTTTCTACAATGATGACTGCTGACAAGTAACATATAAAGTCTTTCTGAGTCCTTTTACACATTAGGTATGCTATAGGCGTAACAGGCTCAAAAAAGAATTAAAAAAAAATAACACAAAAACTTCCCCAAAGCCTTGCAAAAAATCTGTGGCCGCACCACAAGCCCACTTTGGAGCAGGCTCCTGGCCTGTAGACCCACGGAGACAGGAGCTCATGATGCAGATGCTTTGCTGGCAGGACATGTGTCCCCACAGGGGACCCACGGTAGAGCAGTCTGGCTACTGGAACTTGAAGGCCAATTTGTAGTTCTATGGCAAAAACATCACACCTGCCTTCAAGAGATCTAGGCTTACATTAACACTTCTTCACTGCTTGCTGCGTGGCACTCGGTTAAGTCATCCTTGTGTTTCAACTTGACAGATTTAATGGAATATCTAACATTGATATGTCATAAAGCTACCGTGTGTGACTTGACAGAAGACAATAGGACAAGCACAGATCCCTGCCCTGTTTTAGGAGCAGCCAACATGAAGTCTACGGACAGCCTTGGGGGGCCTGATAATAGTAACTTACAAGACAGCAAGAAGAACTCCTGCTCAAATATCTTGTTTCCCACCATAGAAGTGCGAGAGATAGAGAAAGCAGGGAGCATCTCATTCAGTGAATCCTGATTTTTTACTGCCAAAAATCCTTTTTGTTGATAGAGCTTGTAAATCCTGAGTTCTGGGATAAACCTTACACATTCAAAGAGTGTCACCCTTACAACTGAGGCATGTAGCATTTTCAGAATTTGTTTAATACTTAGCTAACAACTACTGATTAAACATTTGAATCGGCAGCCAATTTTACACCTTTCCAAACTATGAGTGTTTAAATAAAAAAATATCATTATGTTGCTTCACACACATTGAGGGTTTTGTGCTCATCTGGAAAAAACCAGTGTGATATCTCATCTGTATCACTGAGACTTACGGATGTTTTACTGTGCTTTTATTGCCAGGATTAGGTTTTCAACAAGACTTTCACTGTATTGTTTGCAAACCAGACATACCAAGAACACATTCTTCCCAAGGAAGAGTGATAAACAAGCAATGCTTCAGTTCACTAGAAAGGCATGACTTACCTTGTGAAAGTTCCTGAAATATGCTGCCTTCTCATCTGGAAATTTTTCTAGCCTCCTGGGTCCTTTACTGGAAGCCTTCTTGAAAACCAACCAACAACGCCTAAAAATCTGTGAACAAAATCAATGGATTCTATTAGTTTTTCTTTAAAGGTGGACAGTATCACAAATGCATTCAGTTACAGAACTGACTTAGGAAGAAATTTTAAAATGACAGTGTTTTACTTTAAGAGTCTGGAAAATCCTGAGAGCATCAATTATTTCTACACAAGTATACCACTTTGTCAATTTATACATATTGGTTGCCAATCCTTTGTAAACTTTTTTGCTTCAATTTCTGTCATCACTGTTAAAATTGACAATTCCTGAGATGCAAGTAAATCCATGAACTTTGAATATGAAAAGCATTGTAAGACTGGCATTAGAGAAAGTTCTTTCAGAAATCACTCCACGCATTTATAGCTTTCACATTTGTCTGTCCTCTTTTTGTATGAGAGGATTGATACCATTGAGAAACATTCATTGCAGCTTTTAACACAAAACAGTAATCACCTTTAGCATCATCGTGTACACAGAAAAGAAAACACAAGATTGAAATAAGAACGAATGTGACCATTTCTGGATAGCAACATCTAATTCTCTCAGTGCAATGATAAACTTTCTCAGGAAAAACTATGCAGATTAGTAAATTTTGGGAACATGTAGTGAAAAATAAAATCCTCCCAAAAATTTTAATGAGAAATATACCAGATTTTGCTTAAAAAGCATTGTTAAACAACAAGGCAACAAGGGTACTTTACTAGACTACCTACCAAGCATTCTGATCATATTGCCATAACCAGAATTTTAAAATAAGAATTGAATTATCAAATAATCATACATTTGCAATTCAAAGAGAAGTTGATTAATGATAATCCTCTAGACTATATTATGCAAGTAAGAGATTAGATATCAATCTAGTTTTATAATCTATGACAGCAGTTTACTTCATTCTTCTCTCCAGTACTTGGACAGCTCTATAAACAATACCATATGAAATTTTATGTTATTAATTCAAGGATGCATTGAAAAAAGTCCCAAACCCAACACTAGTTAATGATTCCAGTGGCCATACATGAAAAGCCTTAATTCAGTACAAATTCTCCAAAATTTAATGACACAGCACAAGAAATACAGTACTATTGGATCAACCATATCTCCCATTACCAAAAAACCAGATAATTAAAAATACCAAGGAAATAAGAGCAGGCAGAATTTTCCCCTTAGTCTGCTGTCTAAGCTGAGTACAAGCAGGAAATATAGTGTCACTAAAATAATTAATCTTAATTAACCACATTATGATATAATACTACTGCCACTACCCTGTTGCCACTATCTAAGATGAATGTTATCAGTCAAAATAAGTGTTTTCTTTTAAAGACCTACCACTGGGCTACAGTATCAATATGTTTAGTTATGAAGAGTTTTAGAAGAAAATACGGCATGTAATTAAATCCTTTGCAAGCATACTTCTTATAAAGCATACAACTTTTAGGCTTTTTCTACTAAGGTTATAAAGTGGCAACTGTACAACCGTACTTTCTATCTCAGAAATTACTTCACCTATCCTGAGGGAAAGCAAAGACAATATCATATTTCCTGAAAAAAAATGACATTACACTTTGGGACATGATAAACCATCTTTATTAGATAGTACTTTCTTCAAATAACATCTTGGCAGTGTTGGAACTTGACTTTACCAAGACTACAGCACTGCTCCCACAGTTATTTCTTGATTAAACATATTAACTCTACACAATTTTGTAGTGTGAAAAGCTCCACACACAAAGATATAGAATATTCACACTATTTTGATCTTACTAAAAACAGTAGCACCAACTGTCCAAAAGGGACATATTTATTCATTTAATAAAAGTGTCACTTTTAATAATACTCCTGGCTCTTCTGGCATCTTGGGTGGTTTTTTTAGTCTATGTGTAGTTTCAGTTCATTTCTCTTCCTCTGAGAAAAGTCTTTTCCTAAGAAATTCTTTATCAAGGTAAAACCACTAGCTTAATTTCAAATGTTTTCTTTATTTCCTTATTTTCATTATATGCCTTTAATATCTTACAGTTCTCAAAAAATTCTCTTTAGAAAAGCCAGACCAACCCAAGTCATCATCTGTGGTGGTGGGTTTTAGCATAGCCATGGAATCTGTATTTTACAGATGACCTGAATTTTTGACAGTTGGTGATAATGAAACAGATATTCTGTGTTAATTAACAGAAGTATTTCAAAGGTTGGTGGAGGAGTTGTTTTTTGCTTGTTTGTTTGGGGTTTTTTTAATATATTTTTTATATGCGTATATATGTATATATGGGACAGTCATATTTTGTTGCAATGAGAAGTATCAGTTAGATCCAGTACTTTAGAAATATCCCTAAAGAAAGGACATCACAGTCAAGGAGTCAGATCTCTCCCTGTGAGGATGAGAGCATTTTCTAGATCAAAGGTCATCTAACGCAGACGCCAAAGCACTTTAGTGACAAATGAGCAGGTTCTCCTAAATGACGGCTTCAGTCTTTTTTTCACTGGATATCAATTTGGGACAGTGTGAAAGTGAGTTTGAGGGTTTGCAGGTAAGCTGACGAAATTCTAGAGGAAGGGTTTGACCTCCTTATTACTGGGAACTAACATCAAATACTAGGGCTAGATGCTAGTTATCTTTAAGGATGCTCCTCATCAGGCCTTTTCACAAATTTCAGAACTGAGAGGAATTCAAAGGCTTCAGCATACAGACCGCAGGAATGAACAGCCTTTGCTTTTAAAGAACACTGAATAGCAAGAGGAGGGAAACATAAGTTTGTCCTTTAGACTGTAACTGCTTCAATTTATTGGCATCTGTTTTTTCCAGACCTTTAAGAAGTGGAGAGATCTGAAGAATGAAATGGCCCAAAGAGGACTCCTGTTATTCTATCTACATATGCCAAGATACATCCTTGCATTTGGATTTTATTTTTTTGCAACCTAATTTTAAAGCTGGTATAAACATATACAGTTCCATTGCATTTCAGCAGCATTTTAGCTTATTATGCCAACAGACACTTTGTATCTTAGTGTTTGAAAAAGCATTAGCATATGAATTTACCTATAAATATGAATAAATAGGTGCAGATGTGAGCACACAGCAAACAAACATTTGCCTTTCATAAGGCACCTCATTGTTATACAGAAGCCTACTCAATTATTCACGAACTGTGAGATACTCTTTTATCCCTGGCCTACTTTAGGATGCCATTGGCTGTAATCAAAACTTCTGAAAGACTTCTAAAGTCCTCAGATAATTGGGGAAGCCATTGTGAGAGAAATCAGCATCAGTCCTTTCAGAACTGAGAGAATTAGAACCACTCACGGTGTTGTCTCTGTAATACTTAGTATTTCCTGTGAGACTTTACTGTCTGTTTTCCACATGTGCTTAGTTGAAGAAATGCCAAATATTTGATCATTTAATCAGGGTTACATCCTTGGATGAGCACTCACTGTTCAACAAATATGATTTTAAAATTTTGTATCAAGGGCAAACAACACAAAGTCTACCCCATGCCACTGCTTTTTTTACTGGAGAAATTCAGGAAGACTGCATTAAGTACATGCTGGGTTTAGGTTTTCTTTTATTACTGTATCAATTAGAAGGACAAAAACTTGTTCATTACAATCTTGAGAAGGATTCTATTGAAATTACCTGCAGAGCCTTAGGCATAGCAGAACCTCTTTAAACAACATCCTTCCTATCTCAGTTTTACAAGATGGGCAAAGCACAAAAAAAATATTCCTCCAGATTCTATCACCCAGGATGTTGTGCAATTATGTATCAGCAAGCCATGGCAATAACTCAGCACACTTGTGGTCTGGTGAGAACTGATTAGGTTGCCCCTTGCGATATCATATGGGAATGATTTTGATTACAATGTACAAGCTGGGGCGAGAGAGCAGCCTCTTTCCTGAAGATGGACCCTGAGCAGCCTCATCTCGTTAGTGAGAGAAGAGGATTCCAGAACCTGGGACAATATAACCTTATCACCACCCCCACCCCCGGCAAATGATTTCTGAAACCTTTCCAGTCAGAAATTTGACTTCCAGTGCTGATACATTTCTATTAATCTTCAGAGATCCTTTCTTTCATATTTTACTTGAAACACTGCAACAGATCGATTAATTATGAAATCTCTGCATAATCGTCTTTCCATACTTTTTCTTCTGTTTAATACAGTACACTGCTCAGCTCACATTTTCAGCATGATCATATTTTTTTAATATTCTTGACTAATATATGCAAAAATTTGGCCTCTGAATGGGCCATTACTTTTCATGCTCACATCATACAATTCTGTTTTATTGTTGCCATGGCTGTTCATAACAAATCCATTAAAATACATATTGCAGGAAATCCACTGGGTAGTTTTTGGGGTTCTTTTTTTCAGAAAGGAAAAAAATAATTTTCCTTTCTCTAAAATAATTGGTTTACAGTGGAAATCTTATGTATGATTTCCCATTTTCCAGAGATTTCTAAGGCCTTTTCCTAGTCATTTACAATAAATGCTTTTGAGATTCACGTTTCTTTTTATCCACAGCTGTAGCCAATAAAGCTTTCCCAGTCATCACTAATATTTAGAGAAGGGATTTTTATTGACAAGTTTCTACACATTACTCCAGAAATTTCACACTCAAAAAACCCAATACAAAATCAGAAAAACCAACAAAAAAATCCCCCATCCTTTCTTTTTTAATAAAGTTACAACACTATAAGCTTTTTTTCCCAAACCACTTTAGATGCTCTGAAATCTCCCTGCACCCATCCAAAAGACAGTACAAATGGCAGCTTTCTTGGGTATACTGGAAAACCATCTAATTTTCTGCCACTAGCTGTAGAAACATTTGTCTCTTGAGAGAAACAGCAATGAGTCAGCTCCTAATTACTAACAGAAAACATCACTGACCAGGACAGGCACTGAAGCATCACTCATGGGGCTTTTTGCTAGCATAACCCATCAAATTTTCTCTCAGGAAGACAACGACATAATAATATTCAGTTCTGCATTTACATCTCATTATCTTCAGGAAAGGCTAGTTGATTTCTCATCCCTGACTTGCCATGTGCATTGCTCTCCTGTTTGACAAGACAACATCTGCAGTATATGCATTAAAAACACTAAAATATCAATGTGTTCAAGTTTACCTCACTAGTTATCTCCATTAGAAATGGATATTTTTTATGGGGTATGCGAGAGAAATGTTGTTTGTTGTGAGATTAAAAAAATGGAGTCACAACTTAAAAATATAGCATTCATAGTGAGAAAAATAAAAATAGTTGTCACAGTAAAGTCATATTTAACCATTGTTTTGACACCCACCATTTTTTGATTCTGTGCATAATTTGGCTGAGGGAGAAGAGACAAGGGGTGACACCTTACTGCTACCCTTGTCACACATTCAAGTAAAACTTAAGAGAAATTGAAATGCAGTTATTATCTGTAAAAAGGCCCAGGAGGAAAATGGGAATTCATACCTCAGCCTAAAGAGCAAGTCACAGGATCTAAGCTATTGCTGAGTCAATTCAACAGAGAAAAAAAGTCCAAACTACAAACCAAAACACCTCATCGTTGCAATCCACTTACCTGAGCTACCAACAATTGAACAGCTCTGATTTTGCTGTCTACCTTTTTGACAATAAAAATGAAATACCGTTCCCACTGCACTAACTGGGTTCATTTTGGGTGGCAAATTTGGATTCGTATGAAGAAGCACGAGAGGCGGAGCACTGCTGCACAGCACTGAGCTCCCAAATTAGTGCAGAGGGTGCAGAGTAGCAGGGAATTGAGGCCAGTTCCTGCTCCTTTACCACACTGCTGGGAACTCACCTATCTCCCAGCAGCAGGGCAGAGATACTCCACAGCCATCTGATATCCACCACCCAAACAGGGGAGGTGAAATTAATCCATAGCCCTGCTCAGAAGCAAGAGATTTCCTGCTCCTGTCAGCAGTGGGGCCGAGACTTTGCCACAAGATACAATAAGCCTTGGTTGTTTTCAATTTTTGTTTCAATTGAGTCTAACCCTCCACCTGCTCTTGCCTATTTCAGTATATTTTCTTAAAATGTTACCAAACTATCTACGACAAAGCAACCACAATAAAAGCAAAGCTGTTTAAACTCTGAAGACAGGATTAATGAACTCCCACAAATATATACCAAAACAAATGACTGTAGTGTCTTTAATAAGAAATATTGTCTGAAGGTATGCTATGAATACTACCCAGCAGGGAAACATTCCTCATATATGATAACCTTGCATGTACCCTTGAGCTTCATTTCATCATCCAAATTAGGGAGCAAGGTTAAACTTCTACTTTACAGAGCTTGGAACATGACCTTCTGCTCCAAGATAGTTAGATAATTTTAGTGTCATAGTTCAAATCCTAAAATTTCTGATAGCATTTTTTTATTACTAATATTTTGCACATTGCAAATCTGCTGGCATTTAAAGTTAGGAACTGAAGAAATAAAGAAACATCTGCTACAAACCGTTTCATCTAAGATTAGATCAATCCTTGTGGGCTTGATTGCAGTCTGACAATTAGGATGGTTAGAGAGAGATGATTAGGGACAATTCACCCAGTTATAGTATACACACGTCATCTTTTTGCTGCCATAACATGCCATTATAGATTCATATAGATGCTTATAATATACTATAATTTATGGTGTTACAGTCACAGGCTATACATGTAATCCATAAAAGGATTTATTTTATTATTAGGGATTTATGTGAAATCAAAGTACACCATAGCAATTTTCCAACTATTCCTCTACTAGCTAAACTACTCTGTGC
>QWTY01010567.1:0-11092 GCA_008033365.1 Pseudorectes ferrugineus | reverse complement strand
ACAGATTGCCACAGAAAGTCCCACTAATTCAGAAATTAAAGTCTCAGACCAAGGAAGCTCCTGTGGCTGGAACCACTTCAATGACCAGCACTGAGCCTCCAAAAAAGCTCCTTTCCAGAGGTCTGCATATCTCATTTCCTACCAGATTTATGCCAGTGTCACGCTTCTTAGGAAAGCTGCTGCCATAGAGTTAAAGTCTGGGGTTTTTACAGCTATTCAGGCAGATCAGGCTTTTATGCCAACAGATGCATTTCAGTAGAGCACACGATAAAAAGGGAAAATTAGAATTGATAAACCAACTTTCACATAGATTAGAACTTCGGAAAATGCTTTTTAAAAGCCTTGGGTGGAAAATACGGTGCAAAACCCCAGTCACAACAGGCATGGCAGCACAAGAAGGTAACTCACAGACACATCTTGTATTTGTAACTCCCCTGTTCCAGGCAGCATCGAAGCCTCACAGCATCGTTCACTTCCACTGGGAGCCCAGGGGATGCCATGTCAGCAATACAGGCAACCCCTGGGTACCTACATACTCCAGAACCATGAAAATGAGCCAATCTCACACAAGATTATCCCAAAATGATCCTCTTCTGCTGAATTATCTGCCTCATGGCCCATATTACACTGAACATTGATCACACAAGAGAAAACTGATGCAAAACCAAATCTCTTTCCATCTAGAATTAGCAATTTCAAGAACTTACATGCAGTAAAATAAATACATTCATATCCATGAGGCCAGTCAGCTCTGAAATCAATGGAAAATCCAGGAAGTGTCTTTTGAATCAGTTATTTTTAAGGATTGGGCTTTGGAGGGGGAGCAGCGTGGGCTGCAGCAGCCCCAGAAGCTGCAGGCAGGAGCCAGAAGAAGGGCCATGCAGGGATGAGGGAAGCTCAGCACAGACTGAATCTTCCAGAATATTTTAGAAGATGTGAATGCAGAAATAATGTAATTAAACCCACGCTTCCATCAGCAGATGGGTGAGGAGATGTAAAGAACAGTGCTGTAAAACAGGCAATCCACGTTGTGTGGGACGGACTCATCTCGGGTCCAGAGGGGTCTGAATGCTGCTGAGGAGAGAGAGTTGGTAATTCCCACCTCGGAGCTGGTGATGGCCAGGAGCAGCAGGGAGGAGGGAACACCCATCATGCTGCTTTTCAGAGAGGTTTTACAGGGATGACCTTGAACTTCTTTAAAGGGTCACCGAGCTCTGCCCTGGGATCTCTGAGCTCAGTGGGACTCTGTCCCCATAGGAGCCCCAAGCACCTCTGGGCACTTTCCTGTCCCCATCCCTCCCTCCCTCACCCGCCTTACCCGGAGCTTCAGCCGCTCTCCCCGGCGTGTCCCATCTCCTCCAGCACCTCTGGGTCGCAGCTGCCAGGGCTGGAGCGGGTTCCTCCAGGGCTCGTCAGCAGTTGCCGGTTTCCTGTCCCCCTGTGAATCACTAACCCCAATATCCGCCCCCCGGCCGGGCAGCGCCTCGCGGCTCCCCAAGGGACGGCGCTGCACGAACCCACTCGGGTCAGCTCGGCCCCGTGGGGAGAGGAAGAGGCTTGGACAGTGTGGAACCACACACAGCACCGAGGTCACTTCCCTTGAGGGTTCTGCTGGGGCTGGTGCCCCGAAAAAGTTCAGGCTTCCTTTTAGCGAAGAGCCTTCTCAGGAATAACACCACACACTGGAAAGCGGCAGGTGCTGCCTGGAAAATCTCAAAGCAGGCACGGCAAACTGCAAGGCCTCTCACAGTTTTTTATGGAAAAGGTGGTAACAAGTTTCAAAGGCAGCAAATAGCCCGAGGTCACCATTGCTAATGGCCAAACCTGGAGCTCCTGTCCAGCGCTGTAAGAATAAAATCAGCTCGTGTGCTTCAGCACGGGCAGTTTGCACACAGCCGGCACAATTCCACGGCACTCTTAATACAAGTAATTCCTCAGAATTTTTGGTGCTTGAATGGAATAAGGAGGGTTCATGAATAATAGGGAATTTATGTACTGGCTTAGAGCCCTGTCACAGTCCATGAAAGAGGGATCCTGCTCCAGCACTAGGGAAGTCTGCACACACACATAAATGTGTAGTTGTGCAACAACAGTGCAAGAGCCACGGGGCTCATGAGTTACAGCCGTAAACAAAACGTTTCATGCTGCTCTCACTAAAGCTCTACAAAGCCTCTCTCCCATGTAAATTATTCAGTAAAAGGAAATTTCGTTATATTTAAATTAGGGCACTCTGAAGCTGCCACAACCAGCCACCTACACCCAGCTCTCTGTGCGAGAAGGGGACTCTTCATCACAAAAATGATTAAGGAGACAACTGGTTACAATTTTTGCAACTCTGGGATGAAATCTGGCTATCGAGCTTTCAGAGGAAACGTTACTTCAGTAAGATATTAACCACTGTACATGCAAACAGACTTCCTCTCTTCCAATTCCAACCTGAGATGCAAAAATAATGCGCCTTCCAGAGCCATTCCCAGACAAAATCCGGGTGCTGAAGCCTATCTTAAAATCAGTATAATCTGAACCAAAGATAAAAAGAGGCAGACCCAGCTTTTAATTGCTCGCATGGTTTCTGGGTGGTCTTCTGTGTAAAGGACGTTGCAAAAGGTGAAATGTTTTTTTCACTGCCAAAAGAGTTGTTACAAAATTGGCATTTCTAGCAGAGGTCTTAGTGATTAAATAGTTTAATAACAGCTTCCTTATGTTTGAATTTACGTGTTCAAACATAAGCTGACAACAGAAGTTTTGCAAAAGAGTTCTTTACAGCAGAACTGATACTCTAAATATACTGGAGACATTTAAAGTTCGTCTTTTGTACCCGAAATCAATTTCATCAGGAACAGCCACTGCTAAAGAGGTGCCACGTATTTGTTTACAGGTTCTCTGGTGGGTCTCAGAGCTTCAGGGATGACTCAGAGCTGTGGTGTGGATGTTACCCTGGTTGGCTTGGGCTGCACCTCGTGTTTAGTCCCCAAACTGTCCCCTGATGCACCACTCAGCCTCTTCAGAGTGGGCAGAAGCTGCTCCCGTGCCCAATGAGCAATGCAGCAGAGTCACCCCCCTGTGATACAACAGCTCTTGGGCAGAGCGATGCCCTTCAAAGGCATCAGTCCTCTGGAGAGGCCAACCACCTTGATTTGAGGGTAATTACTGCAGCAGCACACGCCTCTGGGTGGATCCTGTCTCCCTTCTTTACATTCCTCCTAAGAAGGGCTGGATGTAAAGGTTTAGGATGAGTCCTCACTCTGAGAATTTTCCAGTACAGCCACAGATTCTGCTCTTTGTGAGGCCAGACCAACCCCCCTCCAACACACACAAAATAACCCCTCAGGCACCAAACCCAGCCTGGGAAACTGCGCTCTACCCTTGTCTGTCCTCTCCCCCCGTAACCCCTCTGCCTCATCGAGACCTGCTGCTAGAAACCATTTCTGATTTGACAAAAGGTCAAAGACACAGGAGCAGCACGTTTTCATCTACTGCAATAAGTTATAGAAGCACCACAGTATAATTTCACCTTTCATGTTCTTTTCAAAGTTCACCCATTTCAACTTGCATTTGTTTTCCCCCATAACAAACACACAGTTCCTACTCCTTCAGGCACGTTCATCAGCTAACCTAACCCACTTTTTCACCTTTTGATACAAAGCTGACAAGCTGCAGAGAGATCTCTTGGGTCCAGAGAGCTCATTAGAACCCATCTTCTACCCTGCCCAGCTTACCTGGGCCCTGGGAAGCCAAATACCCTGGGGGCTGGTTTACATTCTTTCAGATAAAGGTGGGGGCTGCTCCAAGACCAGCTGGCTTTGCTTGAATCAGGTGTTGTGTTTAACTCTGATCAAAAATCAGCAGTGAAACAAGGACTGGAAAACAGGGCATCATCTAAACCTCACCTTCTGCACAAACACACCCAGGGCTGGAAGGTTTGAGGAAGCTCCAACATGCTCCAAGCTCATGCTCATGCATTTTCCGGGCTCCAGCAGGCTCCAAGCTC
The DNA here is from genome assembly GCA_008033365.1 of Pseudorectes ferrugineus. NCBI lineage: Eukaryota > Metazoa > Chordata > Aves > Passeriformes > Pseudorectes > Pseudorectes ferrugineus. The sequence continues at coordinate 7,101 of QWTY01010567.1, read as the reverse complement.
ACCAGCTTTGCCAGTCAAGCATTGCTGTGCATCAGCATCAAGCCCCTCTTGCTGTGGGACAGAATGAGCACGTGGCTCATCCCAACCACTAATTGGGATTACAATGCATTCCATTTGTTCAGCAACATTTTCATGGCAGCTTTAACGCGAGCCACATCTTGGAGGAAATTTTCTGATGCGCTGAAGCAGTGCTGGATAGTTTTGTACACACCTAGAAAGGGCTTTTCTCTCTGCCCTAGTGGAATGAGCCTTTCCCCAGGCAAAGGGGAAGTGCTGCCTCCTCCCCAGCCCCAGCTGCATGTCGGATCTCTCCGAGCTGAAACCGAAAGTGGCTCTGTTCCTGCTGAAGGAAAATAAATGCTGCTACCACCCAGTGGAAAGTCATCTCACAGCCAGGATCCCTGGGTGCTGCACAAAACTTTGGCCAAGTAAACTTTGCAAAGACTAATCCCAAACATTCCTATGGCCACAAAGCTCCCCGTTCTTATCCTGCTGAGTTCATCCTTGTAGACACAATAATTCTTAAATTTGAAGACAAAAACCTAGAAGGTTTGAATGCTTTTATTTGAATTTTTATACAGCAATACAAATTATACAGATTCGTTACAGTACAGATTTTGCAGGGGTTTATAGAGGTACTTTGTGAGTTTTTGGTTTATTTAAAAGAAAGAGGCAGATCTCGGGAGCACGGTGACATGAACAAAACAATCTCGTGGTAGGAAGCAAATCCTGACCACAGGGAACACTAACCTGGCTGAAACCTACTGGGCAGAAAGGTGGTGGCAACATTCCCAGCAATAACATCCCAAAAACATCAACCCTGGGATACTCTAGAGCTTTACACAGGAATTGGTGAGCACACAGGTATGAGGGTTGTTCCTGTAACAGCACTGAAAGTCCTCAAAGCCCTTGGATGCACTTTGCTGCAGAGGGGACAGAAATGAGGGGAGCTGATGTCACACTGAACCTGCTGCTGAGCAGGGGATGCCACGGAACAGAGCCGCTGCTGCAATGGAAAAGGAAACCAGAAAATGCTTTAGGTTTAGTCACTCAAACAGGTACAGTAAGATGAGGAACAGGATTTCAGACCTAATAATGCTGCCGCCATGTGCACACCGAGACACCGCGTGCGCCACCAGAACCTAATGGCTCGTGTCCTGTGTCCATCTCGGGGTCCTGTGAGCAGGCACAGGAGGACAGCAGAGCTTCCCTGCAGGCCCTAATGCACAGGAGAGGGGCTGAACATACAATGTCATCAAGGTATTGCTATTACTAATGTGCATCAGGCTTGAGAGTCAAGTGTCTGGCACTGAAGGATCAAAGCCTTTCAGCAAGCAGGGTCAAAAATATGATTACACCATCCTAAGTGCTTCTATTCAGTTTGGTTTAATACTGCTATAGCAAGTGCTATCACGAACAACAGAATAAATTACAGATTATATAAATAAAATGTATGCACCAAATAAAAGATATCGCTCTGCCACTTTTAATATACTTTGTTCCTGCAGTGGGTAAAGTGGCATTTAAGGGAAGGGAGTCAACTACCAGATGAGAAAATTCCACTCTCAGCTGGAAATCAAATTCCTTTTCAGTCACAGAAACTCCTTCTTCTAAAAATTTAACACAAGCAACACCAACTAAATTGCATCCTGAGAATCCATCCCAGGGAAGCCCTTGAGAAGTACAAAGGTAACTGATTCTGCACTAGAATATGCTGGAATAGGTGAGCGGTCCCTTTCCTTCAGAGCCTTTGCACTCCACTGGTAGTGAAACACAGAAGCCATCAGAATGTAAAACATAAACTTAACACAGATTTGAAGCTGCTCAATGTTAGCAGCTCCTCGCCCGCGCTCTCGCTGCGAGTGCGAATAACCACGAGACGGCTTCTGCACACAGAGAGGGAATGGGGTCAGTACAGCAAACCTGTGACCACGCCTTGGAGCCAACCTGACACACAGAGCCCGTGTCCCAAACACACCCAGGGGAACAGGGGGATTCCAGCAAAGTCACTCCAAGCAGATTTGTCCAAAGTAGCAGGACAAGGACTGCTCTGCAAGCTGCAACATGCCAGCGCTCTGGTGGAAGGGGCTGCACATGCATTCCAAAATCTGCTGGCTTTAATATTAAATCTTTCCTACAAAGAGGAAGGGTTGCAATATTACAGGATTTGCTCTAAAATTCTCACAGTTTTATCATCTTTTCTGAAGACAAGTCAGCAGCCAGTAATACAGGTAGCAAATGCTCCTACTAGACTATGCACTAAAGTCAGAATTGAAAGTATAACAGTATTCATAAGTTAAAAATATCAGTATCACCCAAAACTGCCCTGGGGCAGCGAGCTTGGCCACAATCATCATCAGCCCTCGGACACCTGCAGAACTTCAGAAATTCATGGTCAGCACTGGAGACTCTGAGCAGTGGCAGCACATCTTGGCAGGTGAACAAGTTGTTGCTGCTTTAGGAAGGCCAGTAAGCCGCACTCGAGGGCATGAATTTAATGTGACTCTGCCATCAGCAGCCCATTATTTGAGTGTATGAACACTCCTCCACCTCTCTCTTCAGCCGTCAGAACAACCTTGCTGGCCACAAGCACAAAGGGCCCCCTCAGAAGTTGCTCCAGGCTCGCACAGCCCAGCGGGTCGGCAACACACCCGTGCCAGCACTGGGTGCTGCCCTGAGTGCTGGGATGAGCTCTCCCAGGGGCATTCCTGGACTCAGTTCAGTGGGTGTTACTTTTTGGTGGTTGACAGCAGAGTTTTGCAGCACATTAGATGGTACTGTTCACTGCTGGAGTGTCCAGCAGCTCTTCCAGACTCCCAGCTTCCCCACCTGCAACCAAACTGGAGTAACACGGCAAAGCACTTCCTACAGTAGCAAAGCAAACTCTGTTTCAGTTCCAAAACCTGCCTGGTGCCTTCCTGCCTTCAGTTTTGTTTATTTTTCTAAGTTTAAGCTGGAAGAAAGCTCTGCACAGCTACCAGAAATAACTCAGTGAGAACATGAATAGCCACTAAGTGAATGATCCATTTGTTACACTGCTGGTACGTCCTCAGTCTGGGCTTTGCCATGCCAGGCTTAGCTTTAAGCTGCAGGTAAAGTTAAGCATCACAGGTTAAACCTCAACTGCTTTTCCTAGTGGGATGGGAAGAAAAAAATCTTGCTTCCTCCTACAAAACTTAAATGCTGCATCCATATATTAAATATAGTTGTGTCAACTGTTGACACAAGCTGGTTGATAAGCTTCTGTATAGGAAAATGTTCATCCACTAAATTTTTGAAGGAGGGAAAGAAAAAGGACTGGAGGAGTCTTACCCTGAGCCACATGGGAAGCACAGTGTGGAATGCTCCAAAGAAACCAGGCAATGCATGAATGTTTGCATATGAAAAATTACTAAAAAAAAGATAATAAAAAGATGACACAATGATTTGGGGATCAGGCTGCATTCACTAGTGGGAAACCCTGGACCAAACCAGTATTAGCAGATACAAAAAAAGACATCTAGAACTAAGATGAGCCATTTGCCATCTCTCTCATTCATCAGGGCTCCTTTTCTCCATGCAGTGATGAAATCCCTGCTTCCAGCAGCACCAGTTTGACAGGGCAGCTGTGGATAAGCTGTGGCAAGAGCTGCAGGGGACCAACTCTCAACCAGCCCTGCTCTTCCACGCTCCTCAGGCTGACAGGCAGGACAGCCGGGTGCTGGCACACACAGCTCCAGCACTGGCTCCAGAGCAGGACTGGGACTCTGCTCAAGCTGTGGCAAGAGCAGGTCTAAAGAGAGGGTAGCTGGAAGCAGGAACACCTCCCATCCTTTCAGGCTATGGAAAGCAGTAAAACCAGCAGGGAGGTCAGAGCTCATTTCCTCAATAAAAGCATGGCTCTACCTCTTTCAACTTACCCTGCAGTAAGCACACACTTCAAAGCCACAGGGCAACAGCCTCCTTAACCATTATGCCTAATGGGAAATGGATCAGTTGGAAAAGTTTGGAGGAAGTGGGCAAAACAGCAGTAGCTGATCCATTTACTGTCTCAGCACCAAGCCCACATGGCACCGCTCAGTATTCACACTGAAGGACACATCTGGAGGAGCACAGCCTGAGCAGCTGCAAGACCTGCAAGCTGCAGGAATTCCAAATCCCACCTGGCAGCCTTAGCAATGCACTTAAGTGACACTGAAGTCACAGGACAAAGAAGTTGGGCTCATTTCCACCCAAAACCAATTTTTACTTCGCTGTTCCAGCACTCTTTAGATTAGATTCCTCCTCTTTATCTTTTCCTCTTCCCCCCCTTATTTTGTATCAGAATGGCTCTAGGACAAATTAACACAATATTTGAAAACTGAGGGGGGGAAAACATGGTAGAGTAGACTCAATAAAGACCAATGTTAAGTATTACTTAATGTTTTCTTTTATTTAAAAGATCATTCACAAAATACCATATCCATAAATTTATTTTGTTATGAAGCAGAATGTGTTAAGTGTTTGGAATTCTTTTTTTTTTTTTTCCTTTGTTTTTACATTTAAAAGTCAACTGTCTTGACTAGAAGTGAGTTTTTATATGGGAATTTGTTCTTAAAATCTTTTCCACATTGAAGATGTAAATAGATCAATTATTGGTTTGGAATACAACCACACAAATGCATGTCTGTCTTAAAATTAAGTATTAGTGTTAGACAAATGGTTCTTATCTCAGAAGCAGATTAAGTGAAAGGCAGAAAGAAGGAAAGAGTAGTTCTGTAAATTGCTGGGACTCTGACTTACAATGGGAACCGTAGGGAAGAAATTCATCACTAGCAGTGGTGCTGGTAGTGGGGCAGCCATGCTTCCAACCTCCTCTTGTAAGTACTCTGGGGTGCTGGCTGGTTTATCTGAAGGCTCTCAGCACTGGCAATAAGGGCCCAAGCTTTTCCCATACACTGGACATGTCCACACCTAAGTGTGGTAGAACCAGGTTTTGGTTTTAAACATTAATGATTTCTCCTTTTGCTTTAGCCTCCCCTCCCTCCTCCCACACAACACTGACAAGAAACATTTCAAGTGAAGAGAGGTGCAGCAACAAGAGATGCTTTTTACCCAAACTTCTACATGAGAATCTATAGCAGAAAGATTTCTAATCTGCCCATTTTCAAAGTATTCTGAAAGCTGAGGTGCTAAAACTGTACCCCACTGGGCAAAGAAATACAGGGGATAGTGACGATCAAATACTGCATGGCAAAGTATACACTCCTTCAACAAAAATAAAAAAGTCAATTTTATTTGTAGAAACTTCATTTAAAAATTTACCAAACACGTAAAACCCAAAAAAGTAAGCAGAAAGAGCCAGTGAGCAGTTGTGCTCAAACAGGCATAGCTTTGCAGCACTAACCTTGAGCTCAGAGGTGTAGTAGCATCATACCATTTGGAAGTCAGGGGCCAGCAGGAAGAGGCTGCTGGCAGAGGCTTTATCCATACTGATTCCACCAGCTATTCACCAGGCTTGTCAGGAAAGGCATCCATGAAACTGATCCTTCCTGGCAACCCATGTGAAAGGGCAGCTGCCCCCCTTTGTTTAATAAGGGGCTCTGCTGTGAACGGTGACTATCACCAATTGTCATAAATGGTATTTCACTACTCGGTTAGAACTGTAAATTTCTGTTCAACTCATCTGGACTCTTCAGTTTTCCTCTTCAGAGCCACAGCAATACAGAACGAGACATGCAGGTCAGAAGAGGAACACTGAGGAAGTAAAAGGAAACGATCCAGGGAAATAACTAAGTCTAACCTGTGCTTCTAAAGTAAAACAAACCCAGAAAGGAAGAAGTGAAGCAGCACCTTTGTCCAGAGACCTCCACACTTGTGGAAGCAGCCACACTGCCTTATCTACTGGCAACTGTGCTGCTTGGAAGGAAACAGAAGAGGGAAACTCAGCACAAAGCAGGCACTAGATACAGCAAAGCCAAGAACGTACTAAAAACCACTTGTTAACAGCTGACATGCATTCACAAGCTCTGTGTTTTCGGTTTCAAAGAGGACAAATACCAGATGGCAGGAATGGTAAACTGCAGGGTTGACATTCCAGCAGAGCTAGTCACTCTGTACTGTCTTGCTTTTTCTCCCGCCTCCCCATTCCCTCTCAACCCCAAACTCAGTCGTGCTCTTTTACTACTTCCTCCCGGGGCTTGGCTCCTCCGAAGATTGCAGAGTTTGGATTGGCTACTTGATTGAGGGGAGTATCGACTGTTCGAGGTTTGAGCTGGAGTCGGGGTCGCTGTGCTCTTTCCTCTGAAAGGAAAAACATTCCACTTGTGAGATCTGCCTGTCAAGGGCAGGAGCTTTAACCTGACAACAAAACCAGGAGTCTCCTTTGCGGAGGAAGACCGAATCACACGTGGTAGGAGTTTACCTTCTGTTGGCTCTCTAAAGTCCATGGAAGACCCACGAAGGGGAGGCCCATCTCTGAAGCGACCGGTGCCACCACTTCCCATGGAGGCACCTGGTGGTCGCCGGTCTCCAGGGCGGGTTCCTCTACCCCGACCTCCCAAGAAGTCATCATCTTTGAATCCTGAAGATGGAAGACAGTGAATTTAAAGAGCATATTTTGATATGTTTTTAATCTAGACTTTTATCTGGATGACTGGAAAACCTTGCTAGTCACCGCTGTCAGTCCAAGGTGATGCACTGAGAGCCTTTGTCTGCAGACAGATTGTTTCACAGAGCTCTAGCACCTTCTGGCGGAGTTGTTCGGGTTCCATTTGAAACCAAGTATACTATGAAAGTGCTTTATCCTCTTAGAGGCTTATTGGAGTGTTGGAGAGTGGGTCAAGTGTGTTTAAAATATGAACCTCGGCTGCAACTTCAGTTTGTTAACACCGTTAGCTGACTTGAGAGACAACACTACAAGTACTCAGAGTACTTCCATAGCCAGATCATCACACTGGCTACAGCCTTAGCATCAAATCTGCAGGAGCAGAGCAAATGGGAAAATAGCTGGGGAGTAGTGAAATACACAGTCCTTATAAAACAGAGTAAAACCCCAGGGCTGTTTAGCTGTACTATAAACTGACCAGGCATTTACTAGACTAATTAAAGGGCTGGGGAAAAAACCAAATCAGACTTTAAACT
>QWTY01010564.1:0-15022 GCA_008033365.1 Pseudorectes ferrugineus | reverse complement strand
GGGCTCAGGCTGTGAGGTGTGGGCAGGGTGGGCACCGGCGCGGTGCCCGTGCCGGAGGTGGCCGGTGGTGCTGGGTGCCGGCAGCCCCGGGGTGCACAAAGCCCCTTTGAGCTGCTCACAGAGGAGCTGCTGATCCCTCGCCGGCCCTCGGAACCGGGACTGGCCACTGCAGAGGAGAATGGAACCCTGGCCCTGGACACCCGGCAGAGCTGACGGGGAGGGGAGCTCAGGGCTCTGGGTCTGAGCGTCCCCCGGGTCAGGGACAGTTGCCCATGGGGGGCCTGGCCCCAGTCTGAGTCCTGATCCATGGGGTGCCCAAAGGGTGGGCTGGTCCCTGGCCAGCCCCGCTGGACTGGGGAACTGTGGGGAGCAGGGGGTGCCCCAGCCATCCCACGTGGGGATGGGGGACTCACTCCCTCCCACCATGGGTCATGGTGACATCCACAAGGCCACCAGACTGTGGTCTCCAGGGTGGCCGCGGGGAAGGCTGCAGTACGGACTGGGGTGAAGAGTCAGGTGGGAGCAAATGGGACCCAGTGGCACCTGCTGGCACCTGATGAGACCCAGTGGCAGCCGATGGGATCTAATGGGACGCAGTGAGACCCGGTGGGCCCTGGCAGCCCTGCTGCTGAGGCCGGCTGTCCAGGCACAATACCACAGCCCGTCTCCTGAGCCGCCGCCGAAGCCCCTTTCCCAGCATCAGGCGCCTTTGTCTCGCCTTTGTGATGGAAAGAGCCCCCCCTCCTAAATCACTGCCCTGACACCCCCATTGTCTCCTTCCCGGGGAGGTTTGAAACTTCCCCCCCTCACTCGAGGTCAGGAATGTGGCCGGTTTCTATTGGGACAGAGGAGCAGGGCTGGGTGGGGGGCTGCAGGGTCACACCGGCTCGGCGGGTCAACCCAAAAACAAAACCTTTTGAAATACCTACTCTCCATCACTGCCAACATTGTCCCCTGCCAGCGGGGGCCTGGCACGGCCCCTCGACGCCTCCAGCCTGGCTGCTGCCCACCCCAGCGGTCAGCAGCTGGGGGGGGACAGAAGGGTATTGTGCCGAAGGGGACAGCTTTGTTTTCGGCCACAGCTGCCCCGGGTTGGGACGAGATCGACCATCAGCCCCAATGGGGGGAGAGGAAGGAGGGGACGGAGGGGACGGGAGTACACGGGTCAGCACATTGTAGGGGGGACCTGGTCCATCAGGTACCCCTCTGTCGCTGTCCCTCTGAGAGGTGGCATTGGGGGAGACAGAGGGCAGCTCCCTGTTGTCCCTGGAGTGAAGTCTCAGGGTGTGCAGCCTCTCCCTGCCCACTGGCACTGAGGCAGCCTAGCGTTGGTTTCCTGTCTCAGTTTCCCCTTGCTGCAGGAGGTGTCCCTCTGCCCACTGACAGGTGCCTGGTGGCCAGGTCGCTACTGGCCCTGATGCCAAAAGGTGTGGTCCAGACTGGGGAGAAAAGGGACCATTCTGAGGCTGAACCAGCTGTGCCACCCAGGAAGGTCAGGATTTGGCCACTGCTGGCCTTGAATGTAGCTCCAAAGGTGGCAGTGCCTTGCAGGTGGAGTGGAGCATGGCCCTGGCTTCCTGCTCCCAGCAGGACATGAAGAGGGACCCCTAGGAAGCCTTCGCACTCCCAGAATTTCACAGCCCACCAGGAAGACCCCAGTCTTTCTCCCAACAGGTTGAGGTTTGGGGGACACCGGCAGTGTGTCACTGCCCCATTTACAGTGGTGCAAATCTCCCTTTCCCCACAGCCAGGATGAGAATGCTGTTCCCATCAGCCTCTATCTCCTCTGGCACAACATCTCTTGGGTGGGCCAAAATCCCCCTCGGTGGCCAAAATCCCTCCCAGGATGGCCAAAATCCCTCCAAGATGGTGTAAATTCTCCTGTATTTTTCTGTGTGGGAAGATCTGTAGTTTTTGCTCACTGCAGAAGCAGCCTGCAAGGAGGAAAGTGGAGCAGTGCCCATGGATGCGATGGGTTTAGCAGAGACCTGGAAGGGGAGGGGAGCACTGAGAATGGAGCGCTGGCCTCCTGAGCTACCCAACAGCTGGGAGGTGGTGAAAACATCTGGGGCAGCTGGAATGGCTCAGGATGAGGGGCTTGCATAACAGAGGGTATGGTGGATTCACAGGCACTTCCTTGGTTCCAGAGTTCCCCCTGGACAAGCACTTGTTGGGAGGCTGAGAAGGGGGGAGAGGGCTCTGTGCCTCAGTTTCCCCAGCAGGAAACAGGGCTGACGTTTTGAGGCTGGGTAAGTCAGGGGAGGTCTGGAGAAGGCATGTCTGGAGGGGACAGCATCACTTGGGCAGTGTCATGGCATGGGAATGGGGACCCTTGGGGGTACCATGGACTTTGGGCAGCCAGTTGGGTCCCCAGGATGTTTTTTCTTGTGAAATAAGATTAATAAAAATCTTTGTTCACCAAGGGACTTGTACCAGCCCCGGCCATGTACACGCACACAGAATCTCTGCATTTATAGATACATATATATATACACACACATATATTTATATATTTTCCTTTTGCAACCAAGGTTGAGCCTTTTAAAGCAGAAAAATGTGATGTTTGAGGAACCTGGAGCTTTTCAAAGGCTTTGCTGAAAATCCTAGAAAATTTCAAGGAAGGGGTGGAGAGAGGTGAGAGGCGACCAAAATCCTCATCCCTGGGTCTAAAAGCAACTTTTTCCTGTAAAAAAGAGAAAACATACTCGTGTAAACGTTGTGCAGTGCTGCTCCTGCCTGGAGCCTTGGGGGATGGGAAGGTGGTTTTCCAGGCAGGATGGTTGCAGGCCTGATACCGGCTCTGTGTTGCAGGTATCACCATGAGTGCATGGAGCCGTGAGGATGTCCTGAGCCACATGGGGACACCCTGGGTCCTGTGGGGACCTGCCACCTGCCTTCCAGTCCCGCTCCTGGGGCACAGGAGCTATCACAGCCCTGTGTTAGCAGTGTGGTGCAGATGGAGATGCTGAGCCACATCACGGAGCTGGGTGGGTCGTCACACTGAGGACCACACAGCAGGTGCCGTGACAGGTATCTCCATGTCCCCCTTCTCCCCGAGCTCACCCAGGGTTGTTTTTCCATTGCATGCCCAAAGCTGCTTGTAAGGTGCCACTTGGCTCTCAGTGGGCTCTGAGGGTCCATTGTGAGCCTGGCAGGAGCCAGGATGTGGGGGGAAGGCAGATTGCAAAGGCAGGGATAATTCTGACCCCAGCTGAGCTTGTGAGGACAGGCACAGGATGCTCTGTCCCTCTGCCAGTCCCAGCCTGTCTGTGTGCAGCACATTTCAGTGGCCTGTGCCTCAGTTTCCCTATGTCACAGTGGTGGGCCCCGTTCCTCTGCCTGCTTTGGGGGTGATGGGGCTGTGGGAAGGGCCATCTCTCCCTCTCTTCCTCTGCTCTGGAGCCCACGGCCAGGGAGGGTTGGCAAGGGCTGTACCAGGGCAGTGGGGCCACGGCTTTGCTTGGGTGGGTGAACCATGTTAGGGGAAGGGCAGGTCCATCTGTGATCCTGAGAGAGGATGCAGGGATGGAGGGATGTGGGGATATCAGGATGAAGAAGGGAAGGGATGCAGGGATGAAGAGGAGAAGGGATGCAGGGATGAAGAGATGAAGAAGAAAAGGGATGCAGGCATGAAGAAGAGCAGGGATGAAAGAATGGAGGGGTGAAGGGATGGAGGCATGTGGGGATCAGGAATATAGGGATGATGGGATGCAGGGATGGAGAAAGACAGGGAGAGAGGGTTGTGGGGACGTGGGGATCAGATCCAGTTCGGACAGACCCCGGGCTCCCCACCCTAGAGCCGGTACGGGCGGTGCTGCGGCGCCGGGAGGTGGCAGCAGCGGCCGAGCGCGGGGTAGCGGTGCGGGGGCGGTGCCGGCGGGGGCTGTCCCCGAGGGACGGGGGGGCCGTGGGCTCCGCGGGCATCTCCGCTACTCTGCGGCCCTTGCTCCGCCCTCACCCACTCCCGGGACGCGGGGCCGTGCTCGAGGGCTCCGGCGGAGGGGAGAGGGGCTGCCCCTCGTTCAGCCTTCCCGGGGGGATGCACATAGGTGGAGTCCCGACACGGACACGGGTGGGTCCGGCTGTGCTGGGCTCTTGGGTTCCTGCCCCTTCCCGCAGCTCCTCCATGGCTGGGAATTCCCGGCTGCGCTGGCGCCGAGCCCTTCCCGAAATACTTGTCCGAGCCGGCGCTGTAAACAGCATTTTTCTCTCCTTGCAGCCACTGCCGGGTCCTGTGAGTCCCCCGCCCTCCCTGTTGCTTCTTTCAGGTGTTCCTGGATTGTTCACTTCTCGGCCCCTCTGCTGCACCCTGATGGAGCCCCCCGCCCCGGGAGGACACAGGGAGCCAGCGAGAGCAGCTGCCTGGGGCACCCTTCATCCCGATGCGGGTGGGCACAGGTTTGGCCGTGTGTGGCATCCACCTGTCCCTCACCAGGGCTCTGGTGCCACCACAGTGAGAGGTGCCCAGCATTACTGGTGGGGAGCACGGAGTTACTGCTCTGCAGGACGTGACCACCTCCAGGCCTGCGCTTGCTCTGGGAGCTGAGCTGTATTTATGGATAGGGTGGAAAACCAGAAGGCTTGGTCAAATGTCCCACAGGCCCCGGGCCTGCCCTTGTCCGTGGCTCAGACATGTCACAGACATGCCTGTGGGGCTGCAAATGGTCAGCCATGGAGGACAGCCTGGGTGGGACACGGCTCCGTGGGGTGGGCTGCCTTGGTAAGGACGACAGCCATGAGCCCACTCAGCCACCACTCACCGTACAAGCCCCCCTCAGCCCCATCTCTGGCCATGATCCACTTGTCCATGATCCCCCCTGGCGATGATGCCCCGGCAACCAGCGCCCCTGGCCATGTTCCCCCAAACCATGAGCCCCCCCATCCCATTGCCCGCCCACCCACCCACGCCGTGCAGGCACCATGGGGACCCAACGGCGTGCTGGCCAGGGGCACATGGGGATGCCCAGGAGCATCCTCGGGGAGGGGGTCCCGGCGTCTCTCACCACCTAGCCGTGGGCTGTGCGGGGCTCTGCACCGATATCGACTCTATTTAAGGAAACCCGACCCAAACACACCCCCGGGGCTTGCGGCGGCGGCGGGGCCGGGCCGGGGGCGGGGGGTGCGCTGAGCGCGGCGGGTCCCAGCCCGCCCCTTCCCCGCCCGTTGCCTCCGCCATGGGCGCCGCGGGGCCGCTCTGCGCCTTCTTTCTGGTGCTGGGCACCGGCACCGGCACCGGCACCGGGCCAGCCCCACCGCGCCTGGTACTCGCCCTACTGGCCCGGAACGCGCAGCACTCGCTGCCGCACTGCCTGGGAGCCCTGGAGCGCTTGGACTATCCCTCGGGCAGCATCGCCCTGTGGTGAGGGAGCGGGACCCCCGGGGGTAGCCGGGACGCCGGGAGGGAGCGGGCACGCCGCGGTGCGGAGAGTAGCAGGGATCCTAGGGGAGGAGAGGGCTGTAGGGGAATGGGCATCTTGGGGGGAGCCGAGATGCTGGAGTTACAGGGACCACGGGGATAACGGGGAGCCCCGGGGGAATGGGGATAGTGGGGAGGAAGGAGGGTCCTGGTTAATAAGGAAGACTGTGAGGGGAATGGGGAGCCGAGGATAGCAGGGACCCAAAGGACAATGCGGGGGGGGAACTAGGGCGAGTGGGGGAACGGGGAGCTCGGGGTCATCTTGGAGTAACAGGGGCCTGGGTGGACAGAACAGAAATTCGAAGGAATTTCCCCCCCTCCTGTGGGGGAATGGGGATCCTTAGGGGTCAGGGACCTTCGGGAGGAACAGGGACCCTGCTGGTAGCAGCGCCCCCAGCCCCAAAATGTTAGGGGTGGCTCTGCCCCGCGTGTGGGACCCAGCAGGGAACCGGGAGGGGCTCGGGCTGCCCCGCGGCAAAGGGGCAGGACCCCACCTCTCCCCTGAGGAAGCTGTGGGGCTGATGAGGGAGGGGAGCCCTTGGCACAAGGGGATTCTGCATCATCAGGGACAGACAGTGCCTTCGCCCTCCCTGCAGGGCTCACACTCAGCCCCTCTTTCCCAAAGACACCCCCTAAGCCCACTTTAGCGTGCTGGAGGTTGGCTGGAAGAGCAGTCTCCTGTCTCCTCTCCGTCGTGCCACTTCTGTCTCTCGCCTGAGCTTGTCGGAAACTTTTCTGCAGCTGCTTTTGCGAGGGAGCTGAGGCGGGGGCTGGCGGAGGGATCCTGGCAGGGCTGGGGCGGGGGTCAACTGCCGGCAGGGGAAGAGCGGAGGGTCCTCACCTTTACCCACTGCACTTCCCGGGAACCCCCGGCCGCAGGACCCTGCGGGGTGTTTCAAGAGCAGCCCGCGGAGCTGGGGGGACACAGATCCTACCTTGTCCCCTGAATCTGTCAAATCCCCATGACACCAGTGCCTGGGGGATGTCCTGGGGCTCTTTGACAGGTCGAGGGTGCCGAAGAGTGTGGGGACTTGGGGTTTGGCCCAGTGCCAGGTGGGCTCAGCCCCGTCTGTGCTGGGGTCCCTGTGAACGTTGTTGTGAGGATGGGTGGGAGAGTTAGGAATGGTGATGGTGCCCAGCAAAGGGAATGTTCAGGAAGGGGGATATTTTGCTGCCTGTTTAGTCCTTTCCTCTCACTGCTGGAACAGTGGGACGCACAGGGGTGCTGTGGGGTGCAGGGGCAGGGGGACAAAGCAGCTGTGCCGCAATGCTCATGGTGGGCAGTCACAAGGCTGGGGTGAGGAGAACACTTCCAGGGCTGCCACTGGGGTGCAGGGATGAGGGGCGGGAGCCGTGGAACAGCCTGACTGGTGGTGGCACTGGGAAAGAAATTACCCGTTGGCGTTCTCCCTCCTGCCTGCACAGCCTTGGTTCTTTCAAATTACATGTTACTTTCCCAAGCAAGTATGTCACTGGCTCAGTCTTTTGGCCCCATGAGCATTTCTAGTGCAGGGTGAGGTCCTGGTTGTCCCTTGAGGAGGAACCCCAGAGGCTGATGTCCCCTCACCCCAGGTGCGCAACAGACCACAACTCGGACAATACGACGGCAATGCTGCAGGAGTGGCTGGGGGCAGTGAGGAAGGACTATCACTCGGTGGCCTGGAAGGTGCAAGAGGAGCCCAGGTGAGGCTGGGTGAGTGCTTGTGGGGGGCAGGTGTGGTCTGTGAGGGGCTCCTGGAGCAGCATCAACTCTCCCTGGCCGGGGACCAGGAGGAGGCGAAGCAGAGCGGGGCTGACTCAGCCTGCCGGCACAAACAGCCTGCCGGCACAAACAGCCTGCACCGAGTTTGTGCATTCCCAGCGAGCGAGGTTAACCCCTGCCTCCCCCTGCCCAGCTCCTACCCTGATGAGCTTGGTCCCAAGCACTGGAGTGACAAACGCTATGAAAACTTGATGAAGTTGAAGCAGGAAGCTCTCACCTATGCCCGGGAGCAGCAGGCAGACTACATCCTGGTAAGGGGCATGGGCACTGGTGGGGTGGGGGCTGAGGTGGGCTTCTCCATGTCTCCAGAACCTGTGTCGTCTCTGCAGTTCGTGGACACTGACAGCATACTGACCAACAACCAGACCCTCAAGTTTCTCATGGCACAGAACAAGTCAGTGGTGGCCCCCATGCTGGACTCGCAGACCTTCTACTCCAACTTCTGGTGTGGCATCACACCCCAGGTATGTCCCCAGAAAGCCCTGGAAAATGAGACACCCCCATGGTGGAGGAGCCCTCCACCATGGAGGCATTGTGCCGGTGTGCCGCAGGGATACTATCGCCGGACAGCTGACTACTTCCCCACCAAGAACCGGCAGCGGGTGGGCTGCTTCCATGTTCCCATGGTCTATGCCACCTTCCTGATCGACCTGCGGAAGGAGGAGACCTCGCAACTGGCTTTCTACCCGCCCCATCCCAACTACACCTGGGCCTTCGACGACATCATCGTCTTTGCCTACTCCTGCCAGGAGGCTGGTGAGGGTGATGGGGGTTTTGCGGGGTGCAGGGGCTTGACGGGGCTGTGCTGCTCACCTGTCTCACCCGGCAGGTGTGGAGGTCCATGTGTGCAACCAGCACCACTTTGGTTACATCAATGTTCCCGTGAAGGCCCACCAGACGCTGGAGGATGATCATGCCAACTTTGTGCATCTCACACTGGAGGCCATGGGTGAGTGCCCATAGGTGGAGAGGTTCTGGAGGCCTCCAGGTCCTGATAGGGCTGTCAGCCCCAGCTCCCAGCCAGGGGAATCTGGGCTCCGCTGAAGGGTGTCTCCTCTCTCCACAGTGGATGGTCCCCCCATGCAGCGCTCCAGGCACATTTCCCTCCTGCCCAGGCCACTCACAAAAATGGGCTTTGATGAAGTAAGTGCCCAGTGGAGCCACTCGTGTTCCCCTGTCCATCCCTCTGGTTGCATCCATCCATGGCAAAGCCCAAGCCTCTGTCCCCATCCTGCAGTAGCCAGGCAGGCCATGTGTCCCCCATGACAATACGCTCCATTGTTGGGGCTCTCCCCTTCCTCCTCAGATCTTCCTGATCAACCTGGTGCGGAGGCCAGACCGGCGGCAGCGAATGCTGGCATCCCTGCAGGAGCTGGAGATTGTTCCACGGGTGGTGGATGCTGTGGATGGCAGGTGGCCATGGGGGGACCACTCAGCCAGTCCCCTGGTGTTAACTCTGGGGAGGGGACAGGGAGTGGCTGAGGGGACACCTCACTGATGCAGCCCCTCACCTTGCAGCACCCTCAACAGCAGTGACATCAAGGTGCTGGGTGTGGACCTACTACCTGGGTACTATGATCCCTTCTCCGGCCGCACGCTCACCAAGGGCGAGGTTGGCTGCTTCCTCAGCCACTACAATATCTGGAAGGAGGTACAGGGCCACAGTGGCCATGGGGTTCCTAAGGGCCACCAGCAGTGGGCAGGGACCCTGTGATCATCACAGATGTCTGGAGGACCTGGGGAGAGAGGTGTCCTGCAGGGTCAGTGGCCCCAATATGGACCAGCATGGTGCTGGGATGGGCTTGCACCTCTGTCCCCTCCCCCAGATTGTGTCCCAGGGGCTGGAACGGTCAGTGGTCTTCGAGGATGATGTGCGCTTCGAGGCTGCCTTCCCAGCACGGCTGCAGCGGCTGATGGAGGAGCTGGAGCAGGCACAGCAGGACTGGGACCTCATGTAGGTGCTGGGGCCAGGGGAATGTGGGGTGGGGGTCCCCAGGGCTGGCTTTCATGGTTCCCTGGCCACCCCACAGCTACCTGGGGAGGAAACAAGTGAATGACGAGGATGAGGCACCCGTGAAGGGCGTGCGGAACCTGGTGGTGGCCGGGTACTCGTACTGGACACTGGCCTATGCCATTTCCCACCATGGGGCACAGAAGCTGCTGGCCACCAAACCCCTCTCCAAAATGCTGCCGGTGGACGAGTATCTGCCCATCATGTATGACAAACACCCCAAGTAAGGAGCAGGTTGTGCAGGAGGGTGCTGGCCTGGACATGCCAGTGTGGGACCATGTGTTTCTTCTCTGCCATCACCCCCTCACCCAGTCCCCCCCTTGCAGGCATTACTCATGCTGGAGGAAAACATCTGTAGCATGAGCTCATTCCCAGACAGCTGCTGCCTGGCCACTGGCCGCTGGAAAATGGCCCTCTGCCAGTGTGGGGTGGGGGAACACGAACGGAGCTGGGGCTTGATGTGGGCCCTGCACACGGTCTTGGCCCCATGGCAAGGGGTGGGGAGCAGGCCCCTGTACCCTGGTGCTGGGGGGCTGTGTGGTCCCCCACCCCTGGTTGGGGGTCTCAGCCCCAATTTGGAGCATTTTCATGCCCCTCTCTGGGGTAGGGGTCAGCAGTAAGGCTTTGTCTGGGGAGGGGGAGGCAATTTAGGAGGTGAGTGAGCACCAGTGGGCGGGTGTCGTGGGAGAGAAGGGATTGGGAAACGCAGAGAGCAGAATGGAGAAACACAGGGATCAGGCATGTAAAAGGCATGCTGGAGGTGGAGCAGATTAGTGCTCTGGATGTGCACCAGGAGCAGCTGGAAGCCCCCTGTTTGCAGGCATAACAGCACCAGACAGCCCTGGCTCAGGGCCAGCTGGATGCTGTGCCAGAGACCCACTCCATGCCAGAGCTGGCCCCAGCTGGTGGGGAGCTACAGGTCCTGTCCTCTCTGTAATCCCTCCACAGTCCCTCCCTAGCCTTCCCTAGCTCCATGCCTGGTACCCCACATCCCTCCCTATCCCCTGCCCTGCATGGAGCCTTCCCCGGGTGGTTGATATGGTTTCCCCAGTGCTTTTTCTCCTCTGTGCCATGCTCTGGAAGCCAGTTTCTCCTCTCGGGTCTGCTCCACTTTCCCCAGCGAGGATTACAAGCGGCACTTCACCCCACGGGACTTGCTGGTGTTCTCGGCTCACCCCCTCCTGGTTTATCCCACTCATTATGCTGGGGACAGCAACTGGCTGAGTGACACTGAGACCTCCACCATCTGGGATGACGATGCCAAGAAGACTGACTGGGTTGGCTCACAGAAGACTCGGAGAGACTCACGGGGCAGTGCTGGCCACCTCCACTCCACGGCCCGCGACGAGCTCTGATGGTGAGCAAGGCTGTGAGACCCGGGCACAGGGGACAGAGCAGCTGGGGAGCATCTCCCTGCAAGTGCCGTGTTCAGATGTGTCCCATATGCCTAGTTTGTTTTTGTCATGGGGCAGCAACTCTCCCCATCAGACTCAAAGCATAGGGAAACAGACACCAGGCTCTTGCAGGTGAAGAAAGGGGTGGGGACACAGATGTCCCATATGGGGCTGCACTGGACTGGAGGGGACCAGGGGACAGGGCCCTCCATCTCCCTGAGTCCATGCTGCTCCCCAGCCCCTCAAATGAGGAAGGGAGAACGCTCCTTTGCCTGCTGCAAAAGTCTCCTCAGTGTGGAAAGAGCTGGGGCATCTCCTAGGGGAACGTTTCACCCCAACACTGCTTGCTCCTCTCAGAAGTGGATCTCCTTGGGGCTGTGCATCTGTGGGGTGGCCATGCAGGCAGGCAGGCGACCCACACTGGCTCAGCCCCAGGGCAGCATGGCCACGGTTAATGCCGGGTCAGACTTCTTCTGCCTGACGTTGCTTGTCCTGGCAGCAGAACTGCCCTGGGAGCTGCCAGACTGGGGGAGGCTGGAAAACAGCCCTCCCACTGCCTCAGCTGCAGGTGTGAACACATCGGGGCTTCTCCTGCCGTGGCCACTAATGTCTGTGTCTGTGCCTCCTAGGGATGAGGGATTGTGATCCAGCTGGGAGCACCGTGGGCAAGGACCTGATACTGCTCCCACTCAAGAGATGCAGCTGCCCTGGACAGAGCCCCACAGGGTTCTTTGAATCTGCACGCAACAAATCCACCCAAGGCAGGATTTGCCCCAGGAAAGCCTTTCTCTGCCAAGTAGAGAGACCAGAGGAGCGCTGTGCTCCATCTCTGCTGAGGACACATCTCCAGGACAGTCCCGAGTGATGCCAACTCTGCTGTTGCCCACCAGCCTGGACTTTGGGGAGTGGACTTTGGGCTGGCACCCGTGGTGGCCTCCTGCCACTGACCGGACTTGTCCCTCGTACCATGGTGGAAGCCCAAGGAGGATTAAAGCAGATTGTTTGAGCTGATGTGCTGGGTGCTGGCATTGCTCCAAGTCCCCAGGGCATTACCCCACTGGGATCACCTCAGTGCTGCAGGGGCGAGGGTCTGGCAGTTCCCCCAGCTGGGAACTTTGGGAATGAAATCTGTAAGGGGGAAGGGAGGGAAGGAGAGAGGTGGGGTGGGGAGAAAGATTGAAGCTCACCCTTGGCGTCTGGGTGGGAAAGGTGGGTGGCATCTCCATGGAGCTCAGCTCTCCCCTGGGAATGGAGGTGATGGAGCAGCAGGTGGAGGCCTTGGTAGCAGATGCCCACAGTGAGATGTCTGAGACTACCAAGTGATTCAGGAAAGCATCACTTGGGGCAGGTTTAACAGCTACAGCAGGGACCTTCTGAAGGAAAACAACCAGCTCCAGATCACATGGGACCTGAAGATCCAAGTGGATCTACTGGAGAACACGGAGGAGATGGCCAAGTGCCTGTTCTGCAAGTGCAGGGTCCCAGACAGTATAGACATGGGTGAGGAAGGGATGACAGGTTGGGGACACTTTTGCTACCCAGTTTTTCCCCTGGTCCCAGGCAGCCTCAGTGCTTCGGGAGGAGCTCAGGAGCTGGGGATGGAGTAGAAGAAGGTCTGGTGCCAGCTGGAGCAGAGGATGGAAGCAGCAGCAACACTGTGGTATACATCACCCAGCAAGTGTCCGAAGTGCTTGTTCCAGTGCCCGGTGGGATGCAGGAGAGGAGCTGCCTTTGTTGGGTGTCTCAGTACTTGTGGGATACAGAGCCAGCCAGGACACGATGGCACAGTCCAGGACTCTGGGACACAGCAGTGGTGAGGACACACTGCCTCGGTCACCCCCTCCACCATGAGACCTGCAACAGGTCTGCGAGAAGCCAGAACTCCTGCAGCTGTTGGAAACTCCACAGTTTTGGCCAAAACCACTGAACTCAAAAACATTGTGAGGCCAACCCTGAAACTTGTGGCAGCTCAGTGAGAGCAGCATGCTATGAGATTCCAGGCTCTTGGTGCTTGCCAGTTTCTCAACAAAGCTGAAGTGCCTTTGGACTCTACAGAAGTAGCTCCTATTGCTCCCCATTTCTCACTAGAAGCCTCCCTCCAGACTGTGCTGGTCAAACAGGGATGGGAACATGGATTTGAGCTGCAGTGCCAAGGACAACCCAAGCTCAGCAGGCGGCACATGGAAGAGAGGCAGGAGCCGGGCAGAGTCAGGGTGAGGATCTATTTAATTTCTGTTCCAAACTGAGGCATGGAGCCTCTGCAGGGATGTGAGTGGGACATGAGCTGCCTGGATTGGTGTGGGGATGGAAGGAGGCTGCTCCAGCACCCAGCCAGGCTGCCCAGCTGGGCCAGCTCTGCTCCACACCACAGTCATTCCAGAGAGCCTGCAGCACCCTGTCCATCAGCCACAAGGGTCCCCAGGGGTTTGTGTCAGCCCCTCTCCCCTGGCTCTGCAGGCGCTCGGCTCTGGATGTGCTCCAGCAGGCAGGTCACTGCCTGGGCCAGGATCTGCTCCAGCTTCTCCTGCTCCCCAGCACTGAACAGAGACAGGACATAGCTCGCCACTGTCACATCACCCTCTGGCCGCCCGATGCCGATTCTGAGCCGGGTCATCTCCTGAGAAGAAAGGAAGAGAGCTGAGGAGCTTCCCCTCAAGTGTTCAGACAGAGCTACGCAAGGTGACAGTACCGAGAGGGGCTGGGCAGAAAGGGAGCAGCTCCTCATGTTTTCCAAGTAGTTTTGAGTGCTTGCTCCAAGAAACATGATTTTGGAAGAGTCTTTTGCTGGGCTGTGCTGAGATCCCAGGCTCCTGCCAGGCCTGGCAGAGCCACTCAAGCTAATTGTTTCCATGTCCTCCATGGCAGCCAAACAGACAACAGCCCTCTGGGAAGAAGGGGAAGGAGAAAAGCGGGGAAAGGGAGCCGGGGCTTGTCTGAGGGGAGTCAGAAAAATGGGGGGGACAAGCCATGCATTGAGGGGGCACAGGATTGATCCCCTTCCAATGAGACCCACTCACACTGGAGTGCAAAGCACTGATGCAGGACTGGACCCCATTGTGTCCCCTTGGGAGAGAAAGAGAAAACCCACGGTTAGTCTGTAATAGACACCCCCCCCAGTATAGCCCTGGGGTCTCCTGCTGCAGGAATGTGGGAATGTGATCCCAGCCAGGGGCTGCAGTCCCCATGTCCTGGTACTGCAGGAACATCCAGCCCAGGGGGCTCAGAGCAGTTGGCTGGGGGTTTGAGGGAAGCAGGGCGGGGACAGCACATTCTGTGCATGTCGGCTCTTGCTGCAGCTGGCGCATGTGTGACTGAGCACTGGGGCCCAGCACCATACCTGCGCCGTCCCGCAGTGGAAGCTTTCCTAGATTAAATGTCTGCAGCCTGCCCCAGGAGCTGGCGCTGGGCAGGCACAGTGGAGGCAGAGTGCTATAAAAAGCCCATGTGGTGCTGTCAATGGGCTGAATCCAGCCCACAGCCGCTTCCAGGAGGCTCCCTGCCCTCTCTGCCAGGGCAGGAATTGGGAGGCTGCCCAAACAGCCAGCTGTTGCCTCTGCAATGGATCGAGCCCAGGACAAGAGACGAAAACATCGCAAGGCTGGTGGGATGGGGCCAAGAACAACCCATGAGCCTGTAAGGGCATGTAAAAGCCTCAAACCAGCTCACACAATCAGAGAGCTGGGTCTACCCCATACCTTGCGCTGCCTCCCAGCTTGATTGCCACCTTGCCCAGGGCCTTGTCCAGGTCGTCGTGAACCAGGTAAATGTCTTCTGGGCCAAGGTTGTAGATCTCAGCTTTGGAAACAGAAATACAACCCAGAAATGAGGGGGAGACAGACTCACCAGGCCCTGACCCTACAGAGCGGGGCTGTAGTGAGCTGTGGAGGGCATGGGGACAGCAGGGCTATTACAGGGGACTGATGGCACTAGAGGCTTTGGGGCTGACCCAGCTGCTCACCAGCACTGGCGACACTGAGCCCATTGAGGTTCATGAACCTCCGTGGCTTGAGCAGCACCAGATCCAGGCCGTGGGCCGTGGCCAGGGCCACGTCAGCGCAGCACCGCTTGTCCATTCGCCAGTCCTCGGCCACCGCCAGCTGCCGGGCCAGCCGGTCCAGCACCTCCATGCCCACGTTGTGCCGTGTGCCCCACAGCCCATAGTTGCCCAGGCCGGCCACCTACGTGACAGGTGTCAACAGGGCTCCGACGGGCCACCATGAGGCCCCTGGCCCCTGCACGGGCCTGATCCCTCCCCAGCATGTCTCAGACCTGCTCCCTCCATGCTCTCCCCAGCTGGCTGGGTCCTCATAGCCTCAATCCCCACAGCATTCCCTTCAGTCCCTCTTCCCTCGGTGCCTCCCTCACAGCCCTGATCGCCCCGGTGCTCGCCTCTGACCTGATCCCCCCCCGGCACTCCTCTCACAGCCCCGGTCCCTCTG
>QWTY01010563.1:0-23063 GCA_008033365.1 Pseudorectes ferrugineus | reverse complement strand
TACCTCTGACCATTTTTAACTAATATTGTGGAGTTCCCTGATTAGTATATTAACCTAATAAATCACAGTCAGCTAAATCACAGTGAATGCAAAAATGTGTGCATCTTTTTTCCTTGTTCTGTGCCACCTGCCCAGCAGACAACTGCTTAATGACTTGTTTCATGATTGAGGCTGCTCATTGTAACAAATCCTGGCTATGCTAAGGTACATGCAAGACAAGCAGGTGATCTGAAACATCCAGCACAGCTTCACTAAGGGCAAATTGTGCCTGACCAGTCCAGTAGCCCTCTACGATGGAGTGATGGCAACGGTAAACAAGGGAAGACTGACCAATGACATCTACCTCAACTTCTTAGTTGCTGAATACTTATGTACGCAGATCAAATGTGCATCAAAATTCACCATATTTAAAAATAAAATGCACCAAGTCTCCATTAGACACTTCAATTCATAACAAGGATGTGTAGGAGGTAGGCTGTCATGTACAGTGTTGAAGTTCGGACTGATATGAAATAGAAAGTAATTTGTAAACCTTTCTTTTAATACAGCTAGACCCTTCAAGACACTTATTAAGCTAAAAAAAAAAAAAGTCAAATCCAAACCAAACACAAAAGAAATCTTTTTCTGTGCCCATCAGTTGCCAAAGCAACCAAGTATGTGACAAAGGCATTGATAAGCACAGCAAGGTCACAATCTAAATAAAAGGAAAAACCTTTCAGAGGAAATTTTAAACAAATGCTCTTGGGTTTACACCATCCCATGGTTTCAAAAGAGCAGCCAAAGACCTGAGGACCATTAGGAATGTTTAAGAACTACTGAGAAATGAAGTGAGAAGACATTTCTTCCCCAGTCTGTGATGTCTTTCAGCTATGTACAAGCAGCAGCTTCCTAGCTGATGACAATTATTTGGGTTTAGTAGTGCAGACTGTTTTACAACATCTCATTGATTACTGTATCTCGCATCCACATTACAATGATGGACATATCTGTTGCTCAGCTACTTGTAGGTCCTAGCTGACTAGCAATAAGTTTTTAATCTAATCCCAGCCATGTAATGTTGCTCCAAGACAATATGGGGGGAACTTGTCTAAGCAAGCGCAACCACTGTATTGCACATCTGCGGTAACTTAAGGCTTTACCCTTCTTTCCATGACTTGGAACTTTCTCAAAGAAAAGAATTTTGAGTAGAAGCCAGGTATATTTGAGCTTCAAAATTAAGATTTGTTTTCATTTCAACATCCAGAGCAGTTCCCTGGCTGTCTTTACTCTGTGACTCTCATTTCACTTGTGTAGCAGCACAGCAGATGTAAAGTAGCTACATCAGCATGTCTGAGGGCAATGACATGGCTCAAACTTTTCTGCCCAACAAAGGCGTAAGTAGCTCTTCGAAGAGTCACCAAAGTCACCATGCAGATGCAGTCTGAGGCTTTCATGTTTGATGACTTTTAGCCAGTATCTCATCTTCAGAGGGAAATAGATTCTCTGCATGAACGGACCTGAACAAAATCTAACCAGGCCAGCACATCACAAAAAGGGGCAGGGGATGATTTATTCACCAAAACACAATGACTCACAAAGACAGACAGTGAAATGTAGAAAAATTTTGGATACAACAAGGGGAAGAAACCATGTTACACCTCTCAAGGAATAATGTATTTGTGGTTTATATTTTCCTGATTACTTCAAATATTTTTCAGAATAAGACATTTTTAAGGTCCTTAAAATACTTCAGAGTTTACAGAAAATAAATTATATTAAAGAGGCTTTTTTATTAAGAAGGATTTTCAAGAGTACTTTGTGCTCTCAGGACTTCAGCTCTGCAGATTGAGAAAAAGCAGTTGACAGAAGCAGCACATGAGCAAAATTAGCTCCATGTTAATAAAAGCATTTAGAATTTGCATTACTGTGTTCTTGATTATGATAGTGACAGAACATAAGCCCTTCACTCTATGGATTTAAATCTGATCCTATATTGAATTTAACAGTACAAGTATTGCATAAAGGTCATCTTGTGCTTGTTTTGCTTCTACTTCAGGCTTTTTTCTAAAAACTAGGGAAGAGTACAGGCATTCTTCTCATTTGATACATGAACAGATCAAATCATACTTTCGTCAGTGAATACAGTTACACTTACAGAAGGTACCCTCAATTTCATGTCAACAATTGATCTGTATTACTTACATACAGAACTGACCTTCTGAATTTGCTTTCATGCTAGCACACCATGGACCATTTAGTTGTTTGTACTGTTAAACATAGTTTCTTTTATAAAGTTGTAACAGTTTAATACCTTTAGTTATTTCTCTTCTATCCGTCTTGCCAAGATGTGCTTTTTTTTAATTCAGTACCCTTATTCCCATCTATGAAACACGATACTAGATTATCTCTTGGTTCTTAGATATGTATTCATCATAGATGTCAGAGAGGACTTTTTTGGTTGTTTTTTGGTTTGGTTTGGTTTGTTCATTTGTTTTCCTAAAAAAAGTACGCTTAAAAAAATCCAGGCCTTTTGATTTCTTATTTAAGTAGCTTTCATAAGCAGGTTGCCTTCTGCAAATATTTTGGATGGTTTATATCAGACATTTTATATTTGTTGTACCTCTTCTTTTTACAGAAGCTTCTAGATATGATTCTTTCTTCAAAAACCTGTACAAAGACACTACTTTTATTATTCTTCAAGAAAGCCATAGTCTTTCCTTTGACACTAAATATTTTTCCTTTGTCACTTGTAGAAATAAACAGTCAATTACCATAGACATTTAACACAAGATAGGCTGTAGAGCATTTTTATAAATAAAGTTCCCCAAGCCCACATTCTGATATTGTAATTCATTTGCATTCTCACACTGAGAAAAAAAGAATATGTAGCATGAAATTCCCTCTTGCACTCATCTAGGTGGTTGGCAAATTCCTTTCATGCCTTCCTTACTTTCTGCCCATTTTTTTTTTTTTTTTCTTGAAGGATTAAACCAGAAGTTAGTGTGGTAACTTGGGAGTATCTCTGACTGGAGAAAGAAGTTAAACTAGACTGACATGCCTTCTTCCTACATTATATCTATTTAGGCTGGAAGTGTTAATGGATTAATGGTTAGGCTGGATAAAGTTAATGGATTCTGTAACAGACCTAACAGGCAAAATAGTCTCATTTCACCAGCCTATTACCAATTGTAACAAGTGGGTTTGGGAGAAGAAGGAGTTCATGACCTCTGAGGAAATGATACAGGAATGTCACTGCACATTGAACTACCTTAGCTTATTTCACAGGAAAAAAAAAAGAAAGGAAACTTTTGTCATGTGAACAGTTGTTTTGAAATATCAGCAGAGATTCAACCCAGAGAGAAGAAAGAAGGCATTCACACCTGAAACCACTCTCTGCATTGAGTTATTAATCATATTTACTGTGTGGAATCATAATCAATAAGTATAAAGCTGTCTGTAAATGTACAAGGAAGAAAAATCATGCTTGGCTATCTGTAAAAGGCTTCACTAATCTGACAGCAGTATTTTCAAACTTAAGAGATAAAAAGAATTGCAAAGAATTAAACTGATAAAGAAATGGGAACAAATTTGCAGTCTTCAGTACTTTTGTCCTGGTGTAAAAACACTTTTTTATTTCCTCTGATGATTTTCTTTGCATTTAGTGTTTCTGTTCTCATCTTAAGATTAACTACCATCTTGTCTGATTATGTCTCCAACCGTCTCTCTCATAAAGCTGACCATGTCAGCTTTGTAATGCAGTTTGTTCCTCGTTCTCCCAACTAGATACATGGTTTGTTTTTGTCCTCCTAGCTCTCTCTAGCACAACAAATGCCTTTGAGAGTTAAGCTAAAAATTTCCTTACCTCTTATTTGGATCCACCTTTCAGAAAAACTTCCACAGTGTTTTAAAATATTAATCAGTCAAATCAATAATATATATTTTGTGCATTGTTGTTTGACGAGAAAAAACCTTCATTTGCAAATGGATTTGGCAAACAATATCTCTAATGTTTCTATGGCAATTGCATTGCTGCTTCCTACTGTTTAGTCTTCTTACCAGAATATATCTGAAAACATTAGACTGAAAAACCCTAATCTAAAATACTGACCTTTCTTTTTGCATTCTTTTTACAACCTTTTCGATGATGTAAAATTATACATTAAAATAGAATATCAAGACCATTTTTTATTTCCTACGCAATAGGTAAGAGAAGAAAGATGAGTTCTGAATGAAGGAATCAACATTTGTTTTGCTTATGTGACCATTTCCAATAGAGTAGAAATGTTAGAGAATTAGAATTTAACCTTTAGTTACCATCTGAGCATTATACTTATTATGTGGCTGAAGGTGTCTTAAAGGATCTGAGCAAAGATTTAAGTATGAAGATTAAGAAGATCAACCATTTTTTCATATATTTGAATTTTTATAACAGTGCCTAGAAAAGTGAAAAACTGACCATTGCTTCTTATAAGGACATGGTTTAATTAAGGAGTGTTTTTCACAGAACTTTTTCATGCTTGTCAACCCTAATGTATGTTTCCTAATTAATTAAAGACTAATTGAAGAAATTTACTGTAAAATGTAGTGCAGAAGCTATTAGTATGGTTGAAAAGAATCTCTGATTGAGAACTCACTGAAAACTAAAAACAAAATAGAAATACTATTCTCTTCTCTCATGCATGCATATTTTAAATGTGTAAATTACTATTGACTACTTTTTGAGACATTAGGGGGAAGGGAATCTTACTTGTTTCATTAATGTATTTACTCAGCAGTTTATTTTTTTATAATATGAAAGAAGGAAATATAATATATATGTTTTAATTCCACTTCCTTTTTAGTTTCTTCAGAAGACCCTGGTGACCTTGCTTAAATGTAAAATTTCAAGTTTATTCCTGATGACTAAAGTTTCTATATTGACTTGTGTGCTTGTGCACGTCTGTAAGCATCTGCTTTCATAAGTAAAGATGTCTATGTCAGTCTGGACATAAAAATATCTCCTCTCAATGCAACATCCATAGTTCAGAAATTAACTATGAAGAGATTCCTATTTTACGTCTCCATCAATGGACCTCAGAAGCCTCTCTTAAGCAACTTTCTTATGTAAAGAATTGAGAGAAAGAGGTAGAAATGGTATCCAGGGTAAGTTTGTATTTTGCTTACTCAATCAGCCATTATGTATCTTTGGAAACACTCCTATTAGCTATGATGAGAATGAAAACTTCCCATGTTCCCAGACAATACAGTAAATAGGATATTGTAGAAATACTTTTTTAAAGTCAGTTTTTACTTAGAATCCTAAAGTTTGATTAAATTTTAATCAATTTGTTAGATACACTTAACTACACATGGACCATATAATTGCATATGGGTGTGCCTTAAAAGCCTCCTGTAGATTAGGCATACTAGCACCTGTACATCTCAGAGAAAAGGTTTGAGATTAAATGTATTGGAACATGAGCAGATATATAGTAAAAGTTACTGGGGAGAAATGTCAACTTCTGTCAGCTGAGTCACTGTAATTCTGATAGCCTGTGTGTATTACAGGAATAATATGGAAAGTAACACTAATCCACTAGTGGCAAAAAATATTTTTAACGCATAGAGGAAGACTGTAGAGCTGATGATTAGTTTATAATTAATTTCTCATAAACTGGTGATTCACACCATAACAAAGTTCTGTTATAATGACGGAAATACCACTGTATCCCAGCTATAAGCTTGTTTTTTGGATGTAATATTAAAATGTTAAACAATACTTCCTTGAAAAAAAAATTGTTGATATTAGTGCTTGCTTCTCATTAACTAAGATATTTATTGCACGTATACAAATCTTCAAAAATGCATATATCTATAAGGAGCTGGAGAAACATGTATGTTTATGAAAAATGCATGCATAGGTGTATAATTTTGTAATCTGCACTGTACTTACCTAATACTTGTAAGAAAGTGTCTTAAAAATCCATTTGTCTGGTGCTTTTAAGCATAGATCTCTTCCTTTTTCCTGTTATGTAAGTTTAATAGCACATATATGTGTATACGTTCCATTTAGCATTGAGACATCTGGTCACCCTTGTGGTCATCACCAAACATGAGTAGAAAAATCTGCTACTAGAGGAGAAAAACAGATGATGCCAAACTTTTGTCTCATTTTCCATCCACAGAAAATTCTACTAATACATTCTGATATCTAATTTACCTTGTGATGGTTTAGTCCATTTCGATGACTGTATATAAATTTATAAAATAGACCAAAAACCAATTAATGCTATTTCTTAATACATATCTTAACACAGATTGATCATCTGTTCATGTAAGTATGTATTTAAAATAATGACCAAGGGCCACTGAGAAGATATCTAAGAGTAGAAAAAGGAAAGCACCTGGGCATATTTCATTACCAGTCCCATATTACAAGGATCTTCCTTTTTATTTAAACAACATTTTCTTCTAAATTTAGATTGGCAAATACTGTAATAGGCAACAACATCCCTCAAAACAGAAGAATTATTTTTTTAAATAACCTTATATTATACTGCTGTTTCCATGATTTCTAATATTGCAGCAGCTTTGAAAGGCCAGATAAGAGTTTTCTCTAGAATTTTTTTTATTTTAGGGAAGCATTAATAGACAACTTTTAAGTTCTTTACAGAAAAACTCTTAAAAATGGAAGTTCTTACAAGTGGATGTTGTTTGTTTTTCTGTTTTAAACAACCAACATGACCAAGTCAAGGCATTCAGGTGTACTCCCTGCCTGGAGTTCTTTAACTGGGAAGAGTATGCCTACCTTTTTTGAGGAAACAGTGACATTTGGAGTTTGGCCCTCTTTTGCAAGGGCAAAATTTTGTATAAGTTGGACACCAGTCCTCTTCAGAATATTTTGCAATACATCTAGCTCACATGAAACATATAAATCTCTGGGAGATGCCAGTTCTGACTAATAGGATAAACATTCCTACTTGTCTAACATTTAGCTTAACCACATAAAATCTTACTAATCCTGTGAAGCAAAATAAGCTCATGAGCGGTACTAGACGGGCAGATGTTACATGGGAACCTCCAGCTGTGTGGAGAGGGGTAAAGGATGAAAAACAGAACTTACATTCAGATATTCATCATCTGCTTTCTTAATGATGCCAAGTTTCACCTTGTGGAGAGTGCATATACTTCAGTGTGTTCTCATAAATATTTGTATATCAAATATAGTACTAAACTCAATAGTTACCCCAGGATAAGAACAGGTAGGCTCATGCCTCACAGTCAATACTGGTCTCCTAGGAAGAAAGAAGGAAACACACATGGAAATCACCAACTCATGCGTGCACTTGGAGGCAATAGATGTATCTGTACATACGACCAGAAGAATAACTCAAAGTTATCTATGTTTTGGATAAGATCAGCCCCTTTTTTAATTGTGTTTACATCATATCCTCATGGAGAAAAAAAACCCAAAAATATTCTCTCAAAATGTTTTCATTTTGTAATGAACAAAAATGTAGAAATTCACTAAAGAGTGGAATTCCAAGCTGGTAAATTCATGTAGTGGTGTGAAATGCTGTATAGACCTTATCAGTAGGAAGCCCAGGAAGATCAGTTTTCACTGACAGTAATGAAGGGTCAGCATTTGGCTGCCTTCACTCAAAAGCCAGCTCCCTGATGATCAGGGCTATTTGAGAAGCTTCAGATGCCCTGAAGCTCAAGGAAAGTCTGGAAGAAGCATCAGAGGACTAGCTGCGTCAAATACCTCTAAACCTCAAATACCACTAAGAAGCCTCATTAGAGGCTTCTCCCTTTCTTCATGTGAAAGCTGTTTTTAACGTGAGGTTTTGTGTATGGTTCTGGCCCAAGCTATGTTGCATCAGCCTTACAGATCCTTCATTCAGTTACTAACCGCAATCCACAGATTTGACTTCCAGGTTTGACCTCAGACTTGTTTCATCACGATGGACTTGCCTGGCAATTTCTGTATGGTTTCTAATCCTGGCTAATTATTTCCAGATCTATCCTGATCTTGACTTGTGAACTCCCTGGGTTGACTTCAGGCCTGCTTTTTCAAGAGGAACTTGTTTGGCTACCTGTATTCTTTTTGAACCTGGTTACCATCACCAGATCTGCTCTGCTTGCCTTGCTGGGGTACTGTGAGACTGGGCACTGCCTGTGCCACAGCTGCCTGTGCCTCCCCTCACGTTGCCCTTGCATCCTGCTCCCACTTGCTATTTCCTCATAGATCTAATTGCAGACTTCCATGACTTAAGGAGGAGGGTGCTTGGAGAAGATGGTGCCTGGTTCATCTTAGCGGATCACGGGGAAATTACCAGAGGCAATAAACACAAGCTGTTGGAAATTCCTGCTGAATGTAAGGAGAATTTCATGATCAGAGTTGTTAAACCATGGAACAGGTTGCTCAAAGCATTTTCAGACTTTCCATTCTTGAAGGTTTTCAAAATTCAGCTGGACAAGATCTTTAACAATCTAATCTAATTTTCCAGTTATCCCTGTTTTGACTAGGAGTTTGGACTACAAGACTTCCAGGGAATTAACTAGAGGACTTATAATTTCTTTTTCTAGGATTATATAGTATAATATAGTATTTCTTGGAGAGAGTGCAGAATAGCTCAGATATGTACTAACAATGTTTTCAATAGCAGCCCAGAATACAGTTTCTGAGAGATAATAATGGCTCTTCTGTTCAAAAAGGAGAACGAGGTACATACATGGAAAAAAAAATCTCCAGTAAATCCTGTATACTGTTCTTACTATGTCTTGCTGCATGCTTTGGAAAAATTGTGGTGGCACTTGTGATCTAATTATTCCTGGTCCTTCTTGGGAATCATGCCTTTAGTGCCTTTGGTTTTGGTCCAGTACAGAGAGCATTGCTGTGACGAGCTTTCATACAGATTATGTGGGTGCCCAATTATCACTCACAATTTAGCTTACTATACTAAAGCACATTGAGTGTGCTGCAAACCCATTAACTCTTACTGGTGACTTTCTACACTCTCTTCTCTGTCAATAGCGGTCAAGTTCTCTGAAGAAACAGGAATTAAATTTTATTTTCTTTGTTACTTTGAACAGTTATAAAACCTTGCTGTAAGACAGCAGAAGAGACATCAGAGATGGAATTATTATAAAGTAACTGCAAGTGTGTGAACATAGGCAAATTAAACAAACAAGAAGCACACCCAAATGAGATAAATATTTATGCAGCATTCACATTGAAAAGAAACAAACTAGGGTGGAAAACCTGAATATTTTGTCTGTGCAAATTAGCTTAATTTAGATAGTGATTTCCATAATTTACTACATTTTCAGGTTGTAACTAATTTTTTTTAAGGATGCTGACAGCAACTGGTGAAATATACCATTATTATGCAAACATTAATCTATGTTTCCGTAATAATAACAAAATTTGTCAAATTATGTGAACCCTTTTTTAGATAATGGGTAATGAGGATCAGAGATATTATGTCTTCAGTAATGATTTTTCTCTAATTAATTTTCTCAGCATATTTCTGGCTGATATCAAAGCTCCTAGCAACAGTGAGTTTATGTCACTGGACTGATATCACTGCATATCCCACTTGACTTACTTTGCAGTTCGATTTAATACCACTCTGTCTTTGATCATCTAATTACATGAGATATTTTCACATTTTCTATGCCCAGTAAATCAAACACTTTTTTGAAAATTATTTTTCTCTTAATAATGCCATAGTCTAAACAAAGGTGAATTCCCTCAGGCCATTAATTTAATATTAATCAAATGGCATTTACTTTTCATTTTAACTGTAATGTGCAATCATTTAATTAAGTCTAAAGCAAATTTCCAGGCATGGTGATTCTGTAAGAAGGGAACTGCGCTAAATGGCTTCTGTCTCCTGTTTGTTTTGAACAAATTTTTTAGAACAAAAGGTATTTAAAACTCTGTCAAATACCAGAGATCGTTACTCCTTATCACGATCTTTCAATTTAATATTTCTCACTAAATCCTTTTCCCGATATTTTAATTTTAGAAATAATAGAAGTGCAGTCTAAAATTCTGAGGATTTTTAAACCCTACTCTTTGCTTGAAATAGTGGATGAAACAATTTTTTAGGTGCAGGATATATCAACCTGATTCTTGGCTTTGCAGTGCTCTCCTCTGCTGCCTTAAGCATCTTCATTAGTGTATCTCCATTTCCTTTTAATGTCCTTAAAGTGCCAGTATAAATCTTAAACCCTCCCTTTGCTGCAGTGACATTTGCTAAACTTTGCTGTGGGGTTTCTACTTGGTCCTAGTAGGAAATTCCAAACTGCTCATACTGGAAAATGACAAGTTTATTAATTTACATTTACAAAGTGTTCATGGTGCATGTTGGGAAAATAGACTGTGGAATACATGTATGAGTATTGAAACATTATTTACAGATAGGCACAGAATTAAAAATTAATTTTTACACACTTTATTCTAGGATAGGTTTTAACTGTTCCTTAAAATCTGTACTTCACTTTGCTGAGATACGTACAAAATGGGGACTTCTTTTGTCAAAATGGAGGTTCATACTTTGACTGACATGCTCTGCACCTTGCTATATCTTCACTGGTTTTCAAATCTACATTGCACTTGAAAATAGCTGCATAAGTATGTTCGACATGCATTTAATGCCTGTTCTCTGTTTTCGTTGCCATCCTTTATCTGATTTTACCCAGGACTCAAGGTGGCATCCCTATGATGTCCCTATAATGACCAGTAATCACTGGTCATGAAAGGTTATTATTCTTTTAGAACAGATATACCACTTAAACTTGTGCAGGATTAATCTATTCAGAAATTTCTCAGCGATTAAGTAATCATGTACTTAAACTGTTAACAGATATAAACATTCTAACACTATTTTTTATTAGAATCTGTGATACTAGAGGCAGCAAGAAGAGTTGTAGTATTCATTATTACTTAAAATGGACAACAAAGGATGCAAGTAAAACAGCATGACTGGTGGCAGTGAACCCGTTCTCCATGGTGCACATGCTTGACTCAGACATGAACTATTGACCCGCATTTAAATGCTAATTCATGAATCAGACCTAAATATTAAGGTGTTAAGTTCCCTGGAGCAGATTTCTTTGAAATCCTTCAGGTTCAGCTTTCATACTTGACCTCTGGTCACAAAGCCAGCAGACATACAAAGCAGTTCTGCCTGGGAGTTTTCTGGGATGTAAGTATATGGGGGTAGACTACCGAATATAGTCCACATGGATTTATTGTTAGTAAATGGCAGCACTTGATGAAAGATAACACTGATTTTTTTTTTTTCAGACTTTTTAGACTGTTGTTACACTAAAAACAACAAATAAATGGGAAAAGAAAACCCCACTACTGTCTTTGTACAATATCTCAAGGAAACTCTGGTGCTATCTCATATGCCATTTTGTGATGTCCAAACTAGTCATCTAGCATTACAAGTTTCTGCATTACATTATCAAATATTTAAGCCATTCCTCCTCCTTTCTGAAAGCAATAAGACAATTGAGGAGTATATTATACTATATTATAGGCAATGACAATAGGCAGTGTACAGATTTCACTCATTTCATTCAGTATTCAGTTCTGATTACATGTGAGTTTCTGTGACACACTGCAGATACCCTTTTTTTCTCTCTATCTAATCTTAAAAATGTCCACAACTTCCTGTAATAAAGCTTAATATTTATGGACTTCAGCAAATGGATATAAAAGAAAGTCCATTTTCTGACTTTTATTATTTATTGAATAGAGCTAGAGACGTAAAAAATACTCTTCTACTTCAGTGACCTTACAGATGAGGACAAAGAGAATAAAGACAAGAACTAGAATAGAAGGAGTTGCAAAGAGTGCCACAGGGAAAATTACCCTGAAAATGTACAGGAAAGACTGTGCTCAGTGAGGTAATCATAGCTTCCTTTTTTGAGACTAATTAACATCACCCCTTGAATACTGCAGAAGTTGTTACAGTGTTAACATGACTTTATTGTCCTACACTGGGCAAGCAGAGAGTTTAATGTTTCTATTGAATTGATTGCATACCTGGAGATTTATAGTCTCTGGAATTACTGGTTGACCCCAGATGCTGTTTGCCTTAGAACTAGTTATAGCAGCCTAGTCCTTTGGAAACTGAATAATAGAATTACAGAATGATTCAGGTTGAAAAGGACCTTTAAAGGTCATCTCTTCCAATCCCCCTGCCATGACCAGGGACAGCATAATCTAGATCCAGTTGCTCAGGGACCTGCCAACCTGACCTTGAATGTTTACAGGGGTGGGACCTCCTTGGGAAACCTGTTCCAGTGTTTTACCACTCTTCTCATAAAAAATATGGAGTCTAAATCTACCCTTTTTTATTTTAAAATTGTTACCTGTTATCCTGTCACTACAGGACCTATTAAAAGGTCTGACTCCGTCTTGTTTATAATTCCCCTTTAAGTACTGAAAACCTTCAATGAGGTCTTCCTGGAACCTTTTCTTCTCCAGGCTGAACAACCCCAAATCTCTCAGTCTTTTCACACTGAAGAGGTGTTCCTATGGTAATTTTTTTGGGTCTCCTCTGGACTGACCCCAAAAGGTCCATGTCTTTCCTGTACTGACAACTCCAGAGCTGGATGCAGTATTCCAGGGGGGTCTCAGTATTCCAGGTGATGTAGAGGGGTAGAATCACTTCTCTCAATCTGCTGGCCACTCTGCTTTGGATGCAGCCTGGGAAACAGTTGGCCTTTTACCTGCAAGTGCCCATTGCTGGGTCATGTCCAGCTTTTCATCCACCAGCACCCCCAAGTCCTTCTCGGCAGGGCTGCTCTCCATCTGTTCATCCCCCAGCCTGGATTGATAATGGGAGTTGCCCTGATCCAGGTGCAGCACCTTGAACTTGGCTTTGTTGAACCTCATGAGTTTTATGTCTGCCCACTTCTCCAAGTCCCTCTAGATGACATCCTGTCCCTCTGGCATGTCAACAGCCCTTCTAAGCATGATATCATCTGCAAGCTTGTTGAGGGTGCACTCAGTCCCACTGTCTATGTCATTAATGAAGGCATTAAAAAGTACTGGTCCTAATATGGACCCCTGAGGGACACAACTCATCATTGATCTCCACCTGGTCACTGAGCAGTGGTTAAATTTATTCTGAGAATGGTCAAATTCATTGCAGAAATTACTACATCAATGCCTTCAATGAATAAGGTTATAGGGAACATGGAATTACCTCTCTGTTATAGGATTTTCCTTTATATATTCCATAGGATGAACTCGACTGTATTAAAGTTTAGACTGGAAATCTCTTATAAGCAATGTCATGTCTCAGCTTTTTCCAGCTTTGAAGTACTGACAGTAAATGGACATGTGTTGGTCTCACAAATGTGAAAAGTGTGATTGCTGCTATTGTCTCATTACTTTACTTTGCTATATGAATTGTTTGACTCTGTAGCTACTTAGGTAGATCACCAAATGTCACTGTCTATGGTTGAATAGCTACTCATTTTAGGATATAAACTCATAGATGTTTCACGTTCATATTTTGTTAAAATAAAAATCTAATAGTAGGCTTCCAAAACGTTTTATCTATAATTTATACATAGCTCTCACTAAAACAAAAGCTATCAATATTTAAATACATTGTCAGGAAACAAAAACCCAACCAAACAAAACCAGATAACCCTAAATTGCTGTAACTGATAAGATAGGTTTTCAAGATTTACTGGAGGCATTCAAATTTCTTCTAGTGTAATCAACAAGTTAAATTCTACTACCATTGGGTCTAAGTGTACCTAGGAAAGAAATTTTTCCTGAGAAGAGAGGAGACACAAAATCATTCCATGATGTCTCTTAAAATCAGACAAGACCTGGATTCATAGCATTCTGTGACAGCAATCAAGGTACAATGCTTTTTAGTGAACATATTTGTTAAGCCTGAAAAACCTGTGCACGCTTCTCACTAGTGAAATATTATATAGTGATCCTTCCGGTTGCAGTGCTTGCAATTCTACTATTGAAACAGAGAAAAAGTTCTTCATCCATCCTTCTAGGATGTGCTTTGAATTTTTGTAATAACAAAATTGGATTGACATAGTCCGTTGTATTGAAATGTCTTCATGACACCCTGGTGAAATTGGATTAATAAGTGTTTAATAAAGTTAAACAGAAGCATGATTTTCTCAGTATAGCACAAAGCAGAAGAAAAGGTTTCATTTTTCTTTTTGTTCCTTAATGTGTTCTGAAAATCTTCAGCATACTCTTATATATCTGTAGTGAAAATTTTTCTTTAATTTATCTGTGTAGACACATATGTTAATGGTTTATGCATGTTGACCCATTTCATTTAATCCCAAGTGTGTGATCAGATAAAGATTATAAATATTTGTGACTTTAATTTAGTGTCCATGAAAAAATGCATAACAACCAACAAAGCAAGAATTTTAAAAATGAGCAATAAATGAAAAGCTAAGGTAATTTCTTAAGAACAGGAGTAAGAGAATATGTTTCAATCTTGATTAAAACTCATTAATCTCTCTTAAATGATTGCACAAAATAATTCATTACATTTCATTCTGTTACGAGTCGTGTTATGAACAGTATTTACAGACTTCCTCCATAAAACAATTTACAATTTACCTTCATGTCTGTTAGTATTATTTCCACTATAGCTTAGTCCACAAAAATACTGATTTAACATGTAAATACAGTGCCAAACTAGGAAAATATATGGTAATATAATTTAAACAACTATTTTATTGTCCTAAGACCTCTGAGATTGTGTATAAATTTTCTTTTCCTTACTTTCTTTTCACCACTATTTTTCAGACTTGATAGTAACCCTCAGTAATGCTCTCTGCACCAATCTCTCACATTCATGCTTCCATTCCTGCTCAGCTGGAAGGTCTACCTCTGCATAGTAAATTTCCTCTAAAAAGCACGCACTGTTTCCCACACTCCTGCTGTTCACTTGGCATGTCACAGATTGCCAATCAGTGTTATTCTTTTTTTTCCCCCTCAGTACCTTTATCAGTCTGTGTCATCTACGGCTCTTTGAATGATATCCCCTATTTTAGATATCCATAATATGCTTCTGCTATGATTTTTTTGTGCACTACATATTAGCAGACATGATTGGTTCAACTTCATCTTCAGCATGCATGATTAAAATTTTTCCCTTCATCAAAATAAAGAACACTTCCAGGAGTGCACTGGCCAATTCTTTAAGATGCTGGACACTGTGAAAATAGTCAGCAGTCCTCAGCAGTTCACCCTCACCTTGGAAGTACAGATACTGCCTGACAACACATTCTGAAAGATGAAACACTAAATAGAAGAAAATGTTATGCCTTATATGCAATTTTAAACAGCAAGAACCCTCCAAATGAGACAAGATTTCAGCCAAAAAGTCTATTCACAGTTCGGATACAGCTTGCATTAAATACCTAACTTCAATTCATCTTTGAATTGTGCTGTATCCATAATGTCAGACCATTCTTAAATCATTCAAGGACATCCTTTCAAGTGCATGAGTCTCAGCAGACTCTTCGTTTTTTATGGTTTTGCTGTAAAGGGGTATTGTAACATTCTTCTATTTGTCTCATTCAAGCAGTGCTTTCCCACACCATGCACAAAGGAGCAGTGAGAAAATGGTTGTAGCCATGTGTGATTGAGAAAGGCTGATACCAGCACTCTTGAGGCTGCTGTACTTCAAAGGATTTGAAAGTTTGTTTTGATAAAAGATAAAGGGACCAAAGTTCAAGTTCCGTGATCAGAGGCACAAAAAAAAGGGTAACTTCTGATAAGCTCCACTTGTTAGCTTTGGACTGGGCGCACTCAGACTGTCAAAGTTGCCAGCATGGCTAAGCTGGATAAGAAAACGAGTGACAAAAAGGAAATAAGAGCCACAATGAAAGTCAGATGAGAAATATGTGAGCACTTGTCAATGTTGGGAACATAGCAGAACTGAGTCTGCTTTGGTATGTCTAAATGATTTGTACAAGTATTTCATAGGCATGAACTACACAGAATGCAGTACTTGCAGTCTTCCTAAACTGATAATGCTTGCCTATAATAAGGGAGAATCACTCTATAGACAGGTTATTGAATGGGTTCACCTGAATGTATTGTCTCCAAGGTAGTATTTATTTTTCTCTCCAGGGCCTGCAAAGATCTGAAATTTGATTTTCATTCTGCAAATCATAGGATCACAATAAAATTCCTCCTGAAAGAGACCTCCAAAACTCATCTGGTCTGACCTCCTGCTTAATGCAGGTTTAATTTCAAGGTTGAATCAGTTCCTTCATGGCACATGTTCCAGACCCCCTTACCACCTTGGAAGCTCTTCATCAGACTTTCTTCAGATTGTCAGCACCTGCCTTGTACAAGGTGGCCCAAAACGGTATCTGATTCTTCAGATAGAGATTTGCAAGTGCTATGTAAATGGAAGAAATCACCCTCTTTGATTTTCTGGTCACACTCTTTTTGATGAAACACAGTATGCTGTCTAGGAGCTGAAGATACCCTCTCTGACAGTCATGGAATGCCCCTTGGGCCAGTTTTCACCCATTTATGTTGTTCCTCACTACAGAATTAAGTAATTACCCACTGAAACTTCTCATTAGAGCTGGCATATGTAAGAAGTCACTAATGAAACAGGCTTAAATTCAAACAACTGCAATGTAAATATATAGAAATGCAAGTCACAATGACAAAGATCTTGCCTGAATGACGGCCTGCTGCTTTTTGACTGATCCTTCTCAAATGAGACAATTGCTGTAGTGATGACTGATTTTATCCCATTTTCTGTCTGCACCAGGGACTACCTCCGTGGGATAGAACTATCATTTTCTCTCATTTCCCTCTTGCTGTGGTATAAAAAAGCTTATTAGTTGGCAGCCTAAAAGTTTTTATTTTCTTAAGATAATATTTCATTTACCTCAGAATATGACTGCTATCATTTATACTGTAAGCAAAAAAAGGATACAAAACTAAGAAGTGCAATATTTAATATTCTCATTGCAATATAATTTTTTATGTTTTGTTCTGTAGTCTCTTAGGCACTAGAAACGCTCCTACAGTTTCCTTTTAAAATGGGCAATGGTCATACCTTCTCAGTATGGTCCTCAAAAACATATAATTTTATAGTTACAGTTTAGAGAACCATTCAGAAAAAGAATCCAGTAAAGACTTCTGGAAAAGTGAAAAGTCCATTAAAAACCCCCAAGTTTTATAACTGGGACCTGATCACACTTAATACAAAGCTTCACTTATCACTTCAGTGTGCATTTTTCTGCGTCTCTCACTAACAGATTAATCTTCACATTTTATTGTGTCATTTTTTCTTTGAGCTTTTTCCTTGGCAGTTTTCCACTTATAACAATTTTTCTTGTGGTAGCTCCTTAAATTTCTGTACATTTTTCTGCCCTGAAGACTAATCAATTTAAAAAGAACAGCGAAAGAGAGGGAAGAATAGTTCCCTCCTTTAAAAATTTTTAATTTTAAAGTTTTCTTTGGATGGTATCTGGATTTATTGGTGGTAGTTCTAAGTGGATTTTTAATCAGTCAGCATTGATTTAGACAGTTGAGGTAGTCAATATTGCCTCGTTAAGTCCTCATGCAACATTAAGAAAAATAGATCCTTAACGCTTTCCAGCACACATTCACCTTAGCCTATATGCTATAATGTTGCAGTGTTGAAAAGAGGTGTAACAAAATGAAATTTAATATATTTCTTTTGTGTCTGTGGCTCTAACCACAGTATGAAAAATGTAAACAAAGCAATTGACTTAATCTGTTCTGAAAAATTACCTAGAAATGCAAATATAATGGCTTTTAAAGGGTTGTTCCTTTGTAGTTCAATTGATATTGTGCAATTTTATGTTTGAGATTTGCAATTCAAAGTTAGAGGTAAAATCCTATGGTACTGAAGCGGATGAGAACAGAATGTTAAATATAGGCATTTTCTGCATTAATGTCTTGCAACTCCATTTTCTGTTCCATTAACTTTCATACTTTTGCATGTTGGTTCACATGTAGATTTCTAACTAACTGACAAGCAGAATTTTAAGCCTTGTATAATGTTTCTATAAAAATACATGGTGCTCAACTCAACTTCACCCTTCTGGCAACTCCAAACTGAGGATGAAGAGAATAAGCTACTCTAAACTGGCATTATCATGCGTGACTGCTCAGGTGTCTCTTTGTTTAGACTGGCCATTCTGAAGTACACACTTTATAGGCATAACACCTTGAGATATACTGGAAGTATATGTGTAAGGTGGGTAAAGGACAGCATCAAAATGATTCTAAGAGATTACAGAAATAATTTTTGAACGCAATTTACTACACAGATGCTTGGAATCATGCACCTGAAGCACTCTTGGAGGTTTAGTGAGTAAGGGCACTGTCTGCTAAAGGTGCTGAAGGAACACCCCCGAGAATATTTCTGTGTATCGAATTTTTTGTGAAGGATCTGTATATTAATTAAAGCCATAACGCTAAATTCACTAAGGAGCTTATGCATCTAATTATTGTTTAGGAAGACTGAGGCAAACATAGAAGTGGTAATAAAAACTCTCAAAATAGCCTCAGTCATATCTTCTGTGTCAGTTCTACTAGATTTTAGTTGTCTAAGGTTTTCCTGAAAGCAGTGTTATCTTTCTTCCAATACTGATTCCTTCCACTCTGGTTTGTCTCCTTCTTTTTGCTGATCACTCAAGGGATCCAGGCATTATCTTCACATAAGAACCTATTAATCAGACACTAAAAATACATTAAAGAAATACCCACTCTGAAAATTTTAGATGTAATATACTTATCAGATATTACAGCTCATACATAAATGGTCTAACCACCACTATGATAGCTCTGTGATGGGTTTCTCCTAGTCTCTTCTGATGGAATTCTGTCACTTCATATGGATTCTTTCACTACAAAGAGAACATGAACAAGTGATCAATTATTTAGTCATATGATAATCCTCAGCTTAGAGATGCCACAATGGGATATTCATCATTTTACATGTGGCCTTTTCAGCCTGAAATATGCTGCCAGATCACATTTCTGCTATTGTCTCCCTCGATTGCCTGTCTTTGGGAGCTGGGCAGCTTTATAATCTTCAAGCATCAGTGCATTTTCCTGAGAAGCAGTAGCCTTTTGGGCTTGTTTCTTTGCACCTTTTGATTAGCAACGTCATACTCCATTTTTATCACAAAGAACTGTGATTACATAGAACTTGTAGCTCTCTTTTTCATCATTTCTTATTCCCCCTTAAACTAAATGGAAGGGTAATTCATCAAAAGAACTGAAGTTTTAATCTCAATACATGCATTTATGTTTCACTGTCATGATGCTTCAAAGTGTATTCATATTTTGAATATATTCATTCTTCCCTCTGTTGAAAACCTACAGTCTATGTGATTTCTTATATAACTTGGAATTTTTTTCCACGTTTGAAACACAGAGGATTGGGTACCTAATAATGTTGCTGTATTATAGTAGTACATAAAATATTATATGAGTAAGTTTTTCTTAGTCTTCAGCAACATATTCAAGCACTTCTTTATTTTTTAGAATGGTTATTCATATGTCATTTTGGTTGAACCGCTGTTTCAATTTTTACCTGGTTCTTTTTGACTAATCTGCAGGATTAAAATCCAATATTTTATTAATTGGACTATGAAATAGTACTTTTTTTTTTTTATTTTCCCCAAATTTTAACATGGGTCTGTATAGTTACTGATACTCCCTCATTCCAGATCAGCAGAACAAGCATGACTTTAGCATGCTTGAGTTGTTCAGGTTACTGTTTATCCTCAGATGTATTCTCAGCATGCATAGTTCAAAGACATTATTGTTTAAGTCTATACATGAGTTTGATTTGATTTCCTAATGCTAGCATTGGTAGAATTTTTCACACAAGTCACTTTATGGTTTATGTTTTAGTTGATATGACAATTTCTTTTTGGCAACTTTTGCTTATTTAAATAGCAAATTTCACACCTAAACTTATAGTTGAAATAAAAGAAATGGAACTTTTCTAGAAAAAATAGTCACTTTTTTCATTATATTTTTAGATGGAAGCTGAGCCCTAGTTGGCTACTCTATAATCAGGTAATTATGTATATTAAATTTGTTATGTTAGAAATATACCAATATGTGCAACTATGAGACATAGTTTGCCATGGAAAAAAAAATATAGACTAACTGACAGAGAACTTTCCACGACAACATGAAATGCATCTACTTGGTTATTTATGTTGTCCAACTTCTTTTCCTTTTGTCATACTCCTAACAGACATTTACACCAGCAGAAATTGTTGCAGTGGTCCTGTAAAAAGAGAAAATAATATTAAATAAATATGCACAGCAAAAGAAATATGGAAGACTGTGATAAACTGAAGATACCTGCAACTTTTTTACAGAGTCATGGAATGCAGAAAAGGAAGCCAAAGAAGAGTATAGAAGACAAAGACAAAGGACAGTTAGGAACATGAGAAGACTTTAAAAAATTGAGATATTAAGAAAACATCTGTGAGGAAACAGGATGGAAAAGAACAGGATGCAGTCAGGAGCTGCAAGAGGCATAAGGTGATGAAGTAAATATTCTTAAAGCACCACAAGAGGAAAGTAAAATACAGTAGCTATGCCTGGGGAAATCATGAGCTGGGATATCCACGAGTAATGGAAATCAAGAATATTTTCTCAGCGAAAATGAAAAGACAAAACTCCTAAGGATAGGTGAGGATAAACACTGCATACATTTCTGGAAAACAGCTATAAATTATTTTTTTTCCTTGATGATTGCTTATGTTTGAAATGAGGCATTTGTTGGTTAAGATGAGTATCTGCTTTTGAGCATCATGCAAAATGAATTTAATGTGGTTTTCTTTTTTCCTGTTTGTGAAAATAGTAACTATATGGAAAGGAACTGAAATTTTACTTACTCTGCAAAGAATTTTACTGTGTAAAGATTTTACAGTAAAAT
The DNA here is from genome assembly GCA_008033365.1 of Pseudorectes ferrugineus. NCBI lineage: Eukaryota > Metazoa > Chordata > Aves > Passeriformes > Pseudorectes > Pseudorectes ferrugineus. The sequence goes on along the minus strand of QWTY01010563.1, from coordinate 2,118 downwards.
TAGTGTCAAAGAAGCTTTTAATTCTAGAACAGTAAATAATTGAAAATCACTTCAGAATATAATTTAACCAATTAAGACAGAAAGAGAAAATAAAGTGTTATGACATTTCTCCTGGGATATTTGGCTTTTTTTTTAGTCCTGAAACATCAGTTTTAAAGAAATGCAAAATGGATCTATGAACAGAAACACTGTCATTGTTAGTAATGCTGACCCATCTTTTAAGAGGAGGAGGAATTTGATATTTAAGTATAACTCGTATTCTTCATATGCCTCTGTCAGAGGTGAGAAACAGAAAAAGAGGATGACATACATTTATTTTTATCCTACTAGCATAATAATATTGTCAATATCTAGTAGAGGTAAACACAGAGAGGAGAAAAAGAACAGCCTTGTAACAAATTTTCTACCTCTGATTTTTTATGAAATGTCTTCAAATATGAGAGAAGCAAGAAAATGAGCATATGCTTTCTTAAGAAATTAGCTGCATGTTATATATGCAGATGTGTTCTAAAGGTCATATAAATTTTGCAGTTTCCTTTGATGTACATGATTTCAAAGGGTGCAAGTACTAATCTTTTTTTCTCTTGAAGCTGTATTCAATATCTTGATTAGCAAAATAAATTATATGTGTAAATTTTTTAAAAAATATTTTCTGATCAGGGCACTGTATTGTAAATTCAGGATCAAGGGAATCATTAGTTACACATAAACTGACAAGGCTCATGATTTATTATTATTATTTCCTATTTCAACCCCAGGTGTTGTCTCACCAGTGCTGGGGAAGGATCACCTCCTGCATCCTGCCAACAATGCTCCTCCTAATGCAGCCCAGTGCAACATTAGCCTTCTGTAGGGACTTAAAGAGCACAATTACCTGTCTCAAACACTGTTACCACAGAAGGACTTTGCCATGAGATAAGCACATAATGGAGCGACAAGGTGGAGCTAACTCCATCCAAGATCCTATGAAAACTCTACTTATAAACAACTAGTGCAGAATAATAGTGCTTCAATGGAAAGCTGAAGGCAGAAGTGAGTCTTTTCAATGTAATTTCAAATATATTCTGCAAAATCTTTTCAAAGAGGAAAAAAGGACCCAATGAATTATTATCTAGGTTTTTAGAACATATAAAGACAGGACTGTTTGTAAATGAGAAAATTCACGTAAACTGTAACTAACAATACTGACTAAAGGAAAAGCTGAGAGAGATTTCTGGTGTAAAAACAACAGACTCAAATTTATCCTGCAAATAACAGAACATATATTTTTGTGGCTGATATCTTCTTTTATAGAAACTTTATTCAGCTGACATTCTTTACACTGCTTATAGACCAAGAGAATAAGTCAAACTTTTGGTTAAATATATATTATTAAACTATGATGAATTGAATGTTACTTTATTTTATGTAACAGTTATACACACCTAAGCATGGCATTACTTCAGAAAATAAAATGCCACAAAAATATTATTTTAGGCATTTTTGTTTCTCCTTTTGAAGGACCATACAGTGTTCTGTCAACTAAAAATTACCAGAGTTTACTACATCAATATTTAGACAAGAGATTTCTAAAAATCTTATCAGTAAGTCTTTATGATTATCTAAAAGAAGAATAAAAAATATAGCAGTGGAAATACAGGCTTGATTTTAACATGCTTAACATGCCAGTTCATCAGCATGACTATTATTCTGATGATTTGAATTACTTGTACTTTTCACTAGTGACTTGTAGCTGGCAAAGGAGCAGACAGAGCCTATTGCAAGCACATCACCACCTAGATGGACAGAGGATCCAAATTTGCCAAATATCATATTTCTTCTTCTCTTGTAAACTTTCATGCAAATTCAGACCAAATTTTACTGACCTGAGATTCATTAAGCCAACATGCAGGTGGGATACGGAGAAGTGTTAAACAAACATATACTAAAGAAAGTCAACCAACCTAAACAAAAAACGGACATCACCATGACAACCAAAAAAAAAAAAATCAAACAAAACTAAAGTTAAACTTATTAGAAGCATTATCAGTCTTCTTGGAGAGTAAGGCACAGATAATTCTCAGACTGTCAATTACTTACATTTAAATTTTAATTTGTTTTGGTCAAAAGTTTCAAAAT